>JABXJD010000014.1:2035000-2235000 GCA_013375575.1 Percina caprodes
TCTTAAAAATTAAAAACTTGCACCACCTGCACTTACGTTGCTATTGACTGGGATGGTTTGATTACTGTCGACTGTCTATTTTCACCTGATCTGATAGTGTTGCCTTAAATATTACAAATGATGCGAGTTGGATAAAAGCATTTACCCAATGTCATAATGTAAAAATGTAAATCTACAAAATGCACTGTTCTTCATGGCTGTCAACATTTATTCATTCATTTATCACATAATACCAAAACATAGAGCCCAAAAAGAGACTCTTTAAAGATTTCAGACAGAAACAATGACAGAAACATCTTCATCTATCTTTCCACGTGTGACACATTCTAAAATATTCCAATCGAGAAGTGGGCAGAGACACAACACCAACCTCATGAATTCAAATGGCTGATGCCCGGAATGCCAATAGTTTCAGTCTTTCCTGCTGCTACCAATTTATATTTTCCATATGGGTCCTTAAACGGCAAATGGAAGTCGGTCTGTGCCCTTCTATCCCTCCTTGCCTCCCCCCTAGGGACAAAGGCGGTCAAAAGTCAAGGAAATTCTGATTCCTCAGCACAGCATACCAAGGGCACCTAAACACAAACCAAACAGCTCCCACAATGCCTCGCTGTTGGCAAAGTTGGGTTCCCTCCCTCAGAGATCTGATAGTATTCTAAATGGTAATTATGACACACACACTTGCAGGCGTGCATACACACTACCTGGACTGTACAGATGAAATGCAAAAGACAAAGAGGAGAATGGGAGGAGTTCAGGGAGAGGCAGGCAAAAGAAAATGAGGTGAAGTAGAAAAAAATGGAGGTGTAGGGGGAAAAAAAGTGGTGGGTATGTAAATGTGGAGTCAGAGAGTTCAGGAGGCGAGAGGAGGTATAATGTGCTGAGCTGACCTGGGGGCCGTGGGGCTGAGTGTCCAGGGGCCAGTGGGGGACAGTGGCCAGATCTCAGTGGTTATCATTATGTTAAGGGGGAGGTGTTCTCCATCTCCCAATTCCCCCCACCCCCTTCTATCTCAGACTCCATTTCTCTCCCAGGGCAAAGGTGAGGCGGCCTGGGGAGCAGCGGAAGGTGAAGGGTAGCGCAGGGCGAGCTCAGGGTCAGCGGCTGTCGTTAGCGGTGCAGCTTGACCTGTTCACCTATAACTTAAAGTTTTACTCCCCAAGTTTTTTTTATTTTTTATTTTAAATGCTTCTTTTTTGTCACCCACTGTCTCGTTTTCTCACAGCTGCTAGAGAAAGCTGGGACAGATGAAATGTCCACTCCTGAATCTAAATAGGTTGAATGTTTCATTGAGGGAAATTGTTGGGGTTTGCCAAAAGTCTTAGATAGAATCAAAAACATAGAAATATTGTTTTCTAAGGAATTCTTACAAAAGGAAAAAAATGACTTTAAATCACATTGATTTGGAGGGGCAATGTTATACATGTTTATTTATGAATCTCTGCATATTTACATGTCTGCAATAAAGAGAATATACAAATATAGTACAGTAGTTTTTGCCTATGCACAGAATATATGATTTGTCCTAAGATTTTTTTTGCTGCTCTGCTGAAATCATAATCTAATTTTATTATATATCATCTAGGTTTCTAGTATTGAATGATCCTAGATAATCTCTTATTTGTAATGGTTAGAAAATGGAAAAGGGGCAGAAAAGAGTAGAGAAAGGAGTTCAAGTGGGAGATGAGAAAGTAGAAGGACCATTACACCTTCGATCTAGGAGATCAAACATAAACAAATGCCTGTCTAAAACACATTGCACTTTCCACAGATTAGAAATCATCTCAGTTTACAAAAGCCCCGTTCCACAAAAGGTGTTCTTTTCATGGAGAAGAGGCCATCGGCACAAAGAAGAGCCCCGAGCCCTTTTATTGTCAAGCTCTTTCTTTTCTTTTCTTTGCGCCAACAACACTGTCCTCTTTATTAGTGCAATTACAGCACAAACAGACTCATCACTGGCCCAACCGTCCTCTCCTATCGCCTCCATTTCCACAAGCAACCTAATTAGTCCTAAAGAGAGAACAGCTGATGAGCAGAGTAGAGAGGCAGAGAGAGAAAAGACTAGCTATCATGTCCATTTGTGTAGGTTTGGAAAAGCAATCGTATGCGTTTATTTGTGTGTCTCTGTACGGGTGTATTTTTCCTTTCTTTTCGTTGTTTCGTGTTGTCCTCACTCTTTCCATCTCATTTTTTTTCCAGAGAAAGAAAGCCTTCAAAGGAGCGATTGTGCAGAGCGGCTGAAGTGGTCTGTTGGTAAGCGGACAGCAGAACAACACAACAAACATGGATGGCACTAATCAGGGCCCCGGCTAATGTAAACAATGTCATTTTTTGCCCTTAATGAGCCAATTTTCCGCAGATACGAGAGGGCTAACAATTGGGGCAGCGCCTTTGATGTGATTCATCTGAAGGTTTGTTTGTGATCGCTTGGCACTTTTTGTTGGAAGCCCGGCGCCCAGCTGCTTTCATCTACCCCTGAAAAGGGAGAGCCACAGCTCACTTGGGTACAGAGAGAGGAGGGGAAAAAAATAATAATTTTCTTTTATTTCCCTTTTTTTTTTTTAAAGACAACCACCCTCCCCCTTTTATTCTAAACTAGTCCTAATCAGCTGACCGGCCCCCTCCTTCTTGTCTCCCTCCCCTTTAGCCCCCTCACACACACACACACACACACACACACACACACACACACACACACATACAAGAGCGAAGAAGCATGGTCCATGAGGGATTAAAAAAAAAAAAAAAAGATCCGAGCATCGTTCATGCCGGGTGTCTATAGTGATCAAATAGCAAACTCATTAAAAGGCGCCCCGGTGTGCAAGTGGTGGACACTGACAGGGCCTTCATTAACATGATGCTGACAAAAGGTGAGGCAGACCAAAGAGGCAGCCGGCGGGCCAGGTGTGTGTGCCGCGGCGCCTTTCAAGATGGCACCATAGCCAGAGGCAGGCCGGCTAGCAAGCACACTCAATCAAATGGCATGCTGACCAAGAACAACCTGGTTGTAGTGAGAGAGAGAGAGAGAGAGAGAGAGAGAGAGAGAGAGATAAAGAGAGTCAGAGAGAGATAAAGAGAGTCAGAGAGAGATAAAGAGTGTTTTAGTGTTCCCTAAATTCTCCAAACTTCCGATCTGCAGTATGTAGTTCAATGCAAGCTTATCCTGCCGTTTTGCTTACAAGCAAAGTTCCTGGACAAGGAAAGCATGCCTTGTGCTGATTATCATAATAAAGTGAACTCTTCAAAGTTCAGTAAAGGCCACATGAACACAAAAATAAAAACAGGAAAGAGGAAAGAGAGGGATATTGATGTAATGAAGGTAGTCAAAGGTAATGACCAAAGGCAATACATCGCCCTATGTCCAGGCCTATTCCAATCAATCACTGGAGCTGAAGTGAAGTCAACTCCAGGCTAGTCAGTCAGCCAGGCCCCCGTTATATCCACATATATACACACACACACCTCTGTCTGCCGCTCCGGCCATGAGTCAGGGGCCCTCTGGGGCCAAGCACACACACATACACATACACTGCACCTGCTGGGCCCTGCAGTTACCAGCTGTCAACTCCACGTGTTCTGAGCCGTCTGTTTAGTGTGTGTGTGTGTGTGTGTGTGTGTGTGTGTGTGTGTGTGTGTGTGTGTGTGTGTGTGTGTGTGTGTGTGTGTGTGTGTGTGTGTAAAGAGTAAAAGGGTTGCAGCAAAGTTACACGCCTCAGCTATGCCATGGACCAAGAGGAAGAAAGTGATGAGGGACCTTCAAGGACATTTACCTGCATTCAAACAAACATAAACAACGAACAGTTGCATAATTTTAAATAATAATAAATTTGAGTAGACATTTTCTAAACCCACAAAAGTTGCTTAAACCTTGCTGTGGAGATAAATTATATTGAGCTGACCGTTACTTACCCCATCTGACAGGAAAGTTCCCAAAGGTTAGGGCTAAATGGTATTAAGCTGCCTTCCCTAAAATCAGCTCTTCAATGGAGCATTTTATAGACTAAATACTTAATTGAAAAAAATAATTAAGTTGGATGTCCCTTTGCATCATTGAAAGAAAAATCACCCCAGTTGTTACATCATGTAAAACCAAAAAGTGCAAACTACCAAGTGATGCATCCAGTATCGTTGACAATAGAATTTACCGTTAACCAATAAAATGGATAGTTCTGGTGGAAAAATACAAGATGCATTACAGTGTTTACCCATAGGCCATGACCTTAATCCTGAGCTCCCTCCCCACCTCTGTAAGGGACAGAGAGATAGGAAACCAAGCTCAGGCAACAATGAATAACATGTCTGTTGGGGGAGGGAGGGGGGGGATCAATAATGTGTTGTGATGTGAAACTGATTCCCCACTGGATTTCGCTATGCTCTGTGCAAGCCTATTCTCTGTGTGGCCCTGAGGTAAATAGTGTACTTTGTTACAGTGTGTAGCAGTAAGCCTTGGAGACCTGTGCAGCGATTAAGCCGTACTGGAGCACATTAGCCCAGGCCATGTCATGGCAGGCTAAAACAGGCCTGGCATGGACAGGAAAAGAATTAAGAGAGCAGGTACACCAGAGGGAAAGGAAAAGAAAATTGGGATCAAAAGAGAATGAAATGAAAAGGAAAACAGGATGGGAGGACAAGGAGAGAAGAGAAATGGGAGGGAAGAGTAGAAAGGGACAGAGCTAAAACAAGAAGGAATAAAAGAAAATATGACAGAGAGAAAAACGTGTGACAGAGACATGACATTTGTGTGACTGCATCATCGTACATGACTTCACTCCTACATAGATGCATTTTCACGTCCAGAGAAAGACTAGATGTATTGCAAAACCGAGACACTTCATGGTGTCACTGCTGACAGGAAAGAGAAAGACAACAGGGATGGGTAGCAGGAGCAATAGAAGGGTGGAGCTAAGATAAAAAGGGGAAGACAGAGACATGACAGGGGCGGAGGGAGTGACAAATATCCCCGCTGATGGCTATTTACAGGCTATTCCCTCTCATTGCAGAAACCTGAGGCCTCAACCCCTTTCTCATTTTCTCTTCTTTATTTATCCCTCACCTTCCCTCTGTGGTAAATTTATCATTTTTGCATAATGGTGCTACACTGGTGTGGCGTGGAAGTGGGATGGCAAAATGAGCAGCCCAAGGTGTGATATAGAAAGTAGGGACAGTAATGGAAGAGAGAACAGAGAGGTAGTTGTTGATAGCAGCAATTCCTTCCTCAATCTCTAAAGGGGGATCTCTGACCATCTTCCTAAACCACTAACCCCCCTCTCTTGTTCAGTCCCCTTTGCCCCTGTCACCCACCTCTCCCCTTCATCCCTCCCTCTTGTACACCACCCCTCCTCGCTTTCACTCTCTCCTTTCTCCCCTCTGCCCAACCCTCCACCCCCCTTGTCTCTCCAGGAGGCAGTTGTCAATCAAGTGCGTCTCCCACAATCCCTCTGGAGCTCATTGTGCCCGCGGTCGCTAGCGGAGGCAGGCGTTGTGAGGCGGCAGAGAGCCGCAGATGGAGGGAGCGCTGTCAATCATTGTCACTAATTATTAATTTCTGTCACTCAGGCCCCCGTGGCAGCCATGTAGCGGGGGCCTCTCACTCTCTCTGCCCCTCCCTCCTCTCCATCCTCCTCTCAACTCATTCAGCGAGTCGGTCTGCATTCCTCTGTCCCTCCCATGTTCAGTCCCTCTTTACCTCCCTTATCCCTCGTTAAAACCTCAGCCTCTCCTTTGCCTTTACCTCTTTTGTTCAGGTCGCCTGTTGTTTCCATTTCTCCTTCCTCCCTTTCTCACCCTGCCGTCCGCTCACTCTCCCCTCCCTCCCCTCTCTCTCAACACTCCCAGGGTGAGTTGATTTAGTATGCCACCCTGGCCACAAAAAGTTCAACCTTTCATCATGTGGTGCACGTGCACTAAGAACTGCCCTCTCTCCCCCCCTCTCCTCTTCTCTCCTCTCCCATCACCAGGTCAGTCCCCTTGACTCTCTGCTCCTTTTTAATTGTATTCTGCCCTCAACCCCTATCAGCCTCTCATTTTCCCCACCTGACCCCCCTCCCCACCAGTAAACCACATCCGACTCCTCTGCTAATTCTTCAAGAATTCCAAAAAGATCTGCTTGTCTTTTTTTTTTTTTTTTTTTTTTTAACACTCAGACTTGCGGGTCTCTGCTGTGGTTCTGATTTGATTCGGTGAACTTGGTGTTTTCAATTTGCACACTGGGGCTTTTGCCTGTGATGTCACTGTGATGGCGACTAATGAGGGAGGCCTGACCCGCATGTAGTTGCAACTGAGAACGGGGCCGGTCTACTCTGCTAAGGGTTCTGATCCAGCCTCACACTCACCTCATTACCAAAGGTGGTGGGCTGGGAGGCAAAGAAGAGATAGACAGAGAGACTGAGGGAGTAGGTGATTAGGAGTTGGGGCACACACACACACACACACACACACACACACACACACACACACCGTCATTCACATACATTTATGAAAACACACTGCGTACCCACAGGCCCACATCTAAATATTCCCATGCCATACACTCACAGAAATGCATGCACTGACTCACAGAGTGCTATACACACACACACACACACACACACACACACACACACACACAGTCTGAACACACACACACACACACCTTTCACCATACTGTATGCATACATTCATCTTTTAATATGCCCATACAAGCACACAATACATGCGTAAACACTAGTATCTCTTATCACATACCCACTCAATTTACACACGTGCAATAGGGAACATGCATTAAATAACAATATACTACATATAATACATGCACACTTTCTGCAGTCACAGCTACACTCTTGCACTTAGTGCATTCACTTCTTCCTTACAATCATCTGCATGCATATGCATGACATACATATACATACATATATATATATATATATATATATATATATATATATATATATATATATACATATATATATATATACATACACACACATACATACACACACACACACACACACACACACACACAACCCTACTCTAGGGTCTACCCGCTCTCTTTAAAACAAACACATACACACCCACTATATACATCTTTTAGGTTGTCTCTTTCAGGATTACTATTTGCGACAGACCTGTGCACTAATTAGTGGTCGAGGAAGAGGCCAACTGGACACCACTGATCCTTGACCTCCCATCACTCCATTTATACCTCTCTCCATCCATTCACCCACACACTCCTTCTGCCCCCATAACCCTCTGCATCTCCCACAGTCCTACACCGCATACAGCCATTAGCACCTTCTTCCTCTCTGCACCCACCACGTCCTCCCAGCTCCCTGTCTGCATCTTTTCTTCCGTCAGCTCTCTTTCCTGTCGCTCTCTTTTCCACAGCACCTGTCACTTTTCCCTGTCTTTCCATCTCTGTTGTTTTCTTTGTTCCTCATCTCCTCTTTCTCATCTCCTCTTACCTGTCACTGTCTTTCTTATCCCATCTGATTGTCTCTTTACTTCCTTCATCTATCCATTATTTCTCTCTCTCTGCCACAACCTCCTTTCTGTGTGTGTGTGTGTGTGTGTGTGTGTGTGTGTGTGTGTGTGTGTGTGTGTGTGTGTGTGTGTGTGTGTGTGTGTGTGTGTGTGTGTGTGTGTGTGTGTGTGTGCGTGTGCGGGTGTGTGTGTCAGCATTCAGCACCTCAGTGGAGACAGGGTTTATTGGGGTAATGCATTTATCACTGCTGCAAGCCAGGGCCTCACCTCCTTCTTTGAGCCAGTGAGTAATGAAAATGGGATCAGTTCTGACAACACTCTGCAACACACAACACATACTCACACAAATGCACTCCTGCGCACGAAGACAGAAACGCATATTTGTGCTTGTTGCAACAAAATGCTCAGATTTAAACACACAGGTTGATATACCACATCACCAATGCAACCTAAACCCTCTAAAATAACCTGACCAGAAAGTAATTATTATGAGCACACAGTAGGGTGACCAGATGAGAATGGGGAATACTACAGCATAGTATTGTGATATTTTCAGTGGCAATACTGTATCGATACACAGGCGCCAAGTATCGATCTTTTATTATATGTGTGTTTGTCTGCTTGAAAATCTCATTTTGCAGCAATAAAATTGAAGTGATATGAACAAACAGAGAAATGTATCTTTTTAGATGCTGACAGATGTTGACAAAGTTTCCTTGTGGGGACATCATTTGAAATTGGGAAAAATCAGTGTAGAAGTTTGGAAAATTATAAATTGTAATATATCGCAGAATATTGCAATATGTTTAAAATCACAATCATCGTATTGTGGCATAAGTATCGTGATGATATCTTATCATGAGGCGTCTGGTGATTCCCACCCCTATTCCCTACCCAGTCCTCCCGGTATGTGCAGAGACGTTTTTGCTTTTTAGCTATGTGTTCATCGGGTGCCAAGTAACCAGCTTGAGCCTCCATTTCAACAATAAATGAATGAAAAATAGCAATGCGTGTTATCAACATTTGTATCTACCCGCCTACATAGGGCCTATGTACTGTTCATTGACTCAATGAACAGTTTTTAATGTTCTATCAGGCTAGTTGAGAGTCTGCTCTTGAGACTTTGCTCTTTTCGGGACGTCTGGTCACTCTAGCACACAGTATCTCTCTCACATGACTTGGCCATTTCTAATAAGATGGCCTTTTGGCTTTTTCTAATACATAATATAACTGATTATTTGCGTTTCATAAATGGAGGTAAAAGCAGTTGCTTTGTAGTTAATTAATTACTTTGAGCAGCTAATTAACGTTGTTGTTTTAATTACACAGAGATAAGAAGCACACAAGCTGCAAACCAATCAAAGTTAAACTGTTAGGAAGAGAAATAGTTATGACATAGCCTAAATCTCAATAAAGGGGAATATTTAAATATGTTCTAAATGGCCCCTGAGTTACATTATTTTCTCATCTACCAAGAAGTGTTTAATAATGTTTACTTTATTCTCTCTTTGAAGGAAAGAATAAAATATTATAATATATTAGAAAAGGAACATTTTAAATTGGGGTTAGAAAGATGCTTAACGTTTCAATATATGTAAAGGTCCCATGAAATGGTGCTTTTTGATGTCATAAGGGGCCAGATTCCAGACCGGCCCATCTGAGTTTTCATCTTCTCAAAGGCAGAGCAGGATCCCCAGGGCTCAGTATACACCTATCACCATTTTTAGCCGCTGGGGGACGATAGGCAGGCTGGGGGAACACATATTATTGTTAAAAAACCTCATTAAGTGAAATGTTCATGCCATCGGACCTTTAAAATAATCCTCATTAAGAAAGGACTAAATAAGGGTGAGCAGAAAAAAGTAAAAAAACATGGACACCAATAAGATGCAGTGTCCTTGTTTAAAACTACACCATAGTCATGAGCAGGTTTATCCTCATATTCAGGGTTTTGATCAATTCAAAGTGATCCTGTAATTGTATATCATAGTTTCAATATATATTTTAATATAGGAATTATTTTGGGAAATTTGATTCTGAAATTGTCTTTCCCAAAGAAAATCCAGTCATTTCATCACATTACTGCAGTACTGCAGACATTTCTGTAAATATAGACACAACTAAAGATATTAAAAGGAATATATATACTGTACATAAGCATTTGTGGTATAGTTTTATGGTATAGCCCACTAAAGCTAAAATGACTTTCAAGCTTACTATCTATGGTAAAATTACATTTGCATTTAAGGGAAAATCCAAAGACTTTTTATGGACTCCCTGAAAAATTGTGGATTTTACTAGGGCTGAACGATATTGTGTTTTAGCAATGTGTGCATGCGCGATAGTCACATCTCAGGACATTGCGATGTTGACGCTAATCCTAAATGCCCCCCTATGTCCATGAACTATATTCAACTAAATTAAAAACAATTTCTAGTGAAATCAAAATATAACATGTCCGTGCAACTATTTCAGCCATGGTTTTCTAGGGAGAAAGAAAGCAGGTAAGAATCAAGTGTTAATGGCCAGGGGTGCCTGTCTAATCCCATTTAATCTGGCAGTGTCGGGAGGGTGGGGGAGGTCTTCACCAGTTTAAAACGATACCATCACCACAGGTATTCCAGCAAGGTTCTGATTGGCCTTGACAGAATAAAACATTGCCGCAGCAAACAACTCAAGCACCTCCCACTACAAACAAACTCAAGAGGACAAGGTCGGATCAGCAGTGACATAAAGTTTAATCTTAGAAAAACAAACTTCTCTTTAAACTGCACCCTTAAACGCAGTGTATTGTAGCTGAGGAGAGCGTTGCTAATACACCAAGTGGTGCGTGGAGAGCCTAAGTCAAAGGACTGCTGACTAATGTGCCGAAATGGCTGGAAATACTCTGTGGTATTGCAGATGGTAGAGGTATTTGTTATTCATATGGCCCTCAAGTTGCATCCACAAGGCTTGCATGAAAGTGTGTGTCAGCACGTGCATGTGTGGATGTCTATGTGTGTATGCTTTTGTGTGTGTAGGTGTGTGTGTCTTGTGCTTCATCCACAGTGCTGAGGATGCCATTAGGGCTTGCTGCTGATCGCCCTCCCACATTTAAATAACAATGGTGCAGTCAGAGAAAGCGTCGGTGTGAATCCAACCTGCAAAACACCCAGGAGCTGCAGGCCCCACTCCCGCTGTGTGTGTGTGTGTGTGTGTGTGTGTGTGTGTGTGTATGAGAGAGTTTAGGTGCACTTGTGCTCAAACATCCACACACATTTGAGTCTGAGAAAAGATAGTAAGGGAGACAGGACGGAGAGCAAGGAAGACAGCAAGAGAGGAAGGCAGGCTGCAGCAGTGTCTAAAATACACATAGTCACTGTGTTGTGCAGATAGGTTGTATGATGAGAAACTGCAGGTCCATGGAGCTGCCGCATTAGCATGCACTGGTGGCCCTGGATCCCTCAGTGGATGCTACCTGTCATTTCAATTGAATATAGTGCTGGGCCAGAGATAGACAGAGTACTGCTTGTAGGGTCTCAGTCTTATTTATCACCTCAGTTTTAATAGACATTTCAAGTTTTCCGCTCTTTGGGAAGTGGCTATATTAAAGTTATCTGCTTTGGCACTATATCAGGCACAGCAACAGCAGAACTTTCACTCAGTATTTCTGTCATTATAAAATCATTTGGGCAGAACATTATGAGCACCACCAAGCAACCAACATTTATGCAGTGAGCTCACAAATGCAAGATCAGAAACAATGTCAAGGAACTTAGAACCCACCGTTACGTTAGTCCTAACTAAACACACTTCAAACAAGCAGCACAAGAGCCAGCAGTCCTACTATTTACCAGTTTATAATTTAACCACAATAAACAATAAACAACAAATCCATGCATCCATCCATACCCACTTATCCTTTTCAGGGCAGCAGGGGTGACACCATTCCTGCTCACACTGGGCAATACAGATCTCCAGTCTATACACAACCAACCATCCACAATTACATTCACACCTACTGAAAATGTAGAGCTGCCACTTAACCTATAACCCACAGGCCTTTGAACTGTGGGAAGAAACTAGACCACCCATGCAGACACAGGGTTTTAATACCAGGTGGAAATGGGGTATCTGATAACACTCATACAGTAAGGCCTCAGCAGGCCCCAGCCAACAATAATCCAAAATATATTCCTAAAAAACTCCTAGGAGACCTATAAGTGCTGGTGCACATTCATAAACACCAATTTAGCATAGGCCTTTTTCACTGCAGATAATTTGAGCTGTACTAGTTGGAAAACCACAGGTGTTACTAATGATATTAACAATGGCTTCATACTATTCAAGTGTCCCAGTAAGCCATGACAGTGAACCAGGATGAACAACACTAAGACCCTGAAACTTCAGCAGCTAATCATTAGTGCTTGTCATACTGTGACATGTCAAAACGCAAGGGACTTCACTGGCACCTGTTCTATACAGTCTATGCTGACACCTCACTCTATGACAATAGCCTATTAGCAAACTGTCACAGTTACAAAGATATGCATGGAAACTCTCTTCATAAAGTAACAGTGGTGTTGATAACCATGTCCTTGTAACTGTTCTTCTGTACGTTTTCATCCAACAACCTAAAATGTGTTGTTTTTTTTGCCCAGAAATTAGCACACTAAAATGAATTTTCAGTAGGCTACCACTAATAGCTAACGTTAGCATAGATAGTGGGCTGTCCTCCCTGATAGCCAACGTTAGCTGTCAAAAACAAACGTTTAATAATTGCCTCGGACAACAGTTAAAAATACAAACTCACCAGAGATAATGTGGTTAGCTCCTCTGCAACAATTTGATAGAATTTACGTCCATTTCAGCAGTAAGTCCATGTAGCCAAAAACTCTCACGTAACGCAGTGCGGTGAAGGTGAAGTCCGTTCCCGTTAAACTAAATTGAGTGACAACCGTGTCCAATATGGCACATCATTTTAGTCATTGCTTGTGATGAAGTGCAGCAACTAGCTGCTGGAAGGTAGTTGGGTTTTCTCACATTCTTTCATCAGCTTTCCTGAAAAGTTACATTTTTTTCTTTCATTTCCTGTCCAAAGACTTATTCCATGCAACAACAAAAAAACATCACTTAGGCCTACCTACAGTACATCACTAATACTTTAGAAATCAACAAGAAAACCCATGTGGATTGGTGGATTGGAGAGATGCAACTTCACCTCCTGGGCGCTGCCAGGTGCTCTTGAGCAAGGCACCTAGCCCCCCAACTGCTCAGGGCACTGGTCCAGCTGGCAGCCTACTCACTCTGACATCTCTCCATTAGTGCGTGAATAGGTCGTGTGTGTGTGTGTGTGTGTGTGTGTGTGTGTGTGTGTGTGTGTGTGTGTGTGTGTGTGTGTGTATTTCAGGTTTGTGTGTGATTACTAACAAAAAGTGTACACAGAGTGTAAATTGTAATTTCCCCACTGGAGATCAATAAATAGATTACAAATTGAAAAAAAAATGTATTTAATTAAGGACTCAAATAATATGCATATTGCATTATCATTATCATTTTTTCTATCATATTGGTCTTCATCATATAGGTTTGGCTGTCAATATAAGCACCTGTATAGAACCATAGAGATCTCTGGATGTTTGCACCCTCATCTTTTTTCACTTATTGTGTGACCCTAATATTATAGGCCTACCTTACCATTACATTTACATAACATCTTAATTGTGAACCTTGGTCATTCTGACCTTTAGATTAGATGAACAGCAACTGCACCCCAGCCCCATAATGCATTATGCTTCATGCTTTATATATAGCTGAGTCATTGCTTGTAATTTGTTTGGACCGGAAAGAAGATGCATCTGATAAAATAGATACATGCAAGTACACATGCATGGCTATACTTTTTCTCTCTCTCTCTGTCTAGGATTTGCCAGTGCATCCTGTAGTTTATGCAATGCATACACTCAACTCACATTCTAATCTACAATAACTGCTTTCTCTCTTTATAATCAGAGAAACCATAATGCATCAGCATCTTTCCATCTACTTCTAATCTTCTTCCATCTATCTTTCACACGTTCCTGGCCTACAGGCACACAAACGCCCAAACAAACACAGGATACAGTCTCTCTCTTCTCAACTCTCTGTTACACTTTCATGAAAATGTTGGCTATCACTGAACACCTACTTAATGGCGTGTAAATACACTCAAACACACACACACACACACACACACACACACACACACACACACACACACACACAAGCCAATAAACTGTAGTGTGCATTTGTGAACATACTATGCACACAGTGTGACTGATCCCATTCAGATTCTTTCAAGTAGATGTCACTGTGAATTAAAATATAATAAAAATGATTAAATAAATAAAACATAGACAAAAGCACATCAAATTATAAAAAAAATGTTGAAGGCTGTCAGCAAATAAATACTTGAAAACTTTTCTCCACATGAATCTTCTTTTATTCATCTTGTGATGTGCCACAAAGTGATGCAGTCAAGAACTCAACACAAAGCAAGTATAGGAGAGAAGTAAAGACAGAAGGGAAGCAAAGTATAAGTGGGATGCTGTGGGTACAGGGAGTTGTGAGAGACTTTTGGGAAAAGAGACAGAGACAAAAAGAGTGAGAGGCTGAGTCTAATAAGAACCAAGAGACAGCGTGCTGGTGTCTTGTGGTGCCATTTGAATACAGGGCAGGAGCAGCTGGAGTCTGTGTCGAACAGCTCTGCACTTCACACAGCATCACCATCAGGAGAGCATAGCTCTGGTAGTACTCTGCTGGAGTCTTACTGCTTCACACACTCCCACAGACCAGCCTGTGTGCAAGCACGAGTGTGTGTGTGTGTGTGTGTGTGTGTGTGTGTGTGTGTGTGTGTGTGTGTGTGTGTGTGTGTGTGTGTGTGTGTGTGTGTGTGTGTGTGCATGTGCACAAATGTGGGAATGACTTGGAGATCCATGGTTCTCATTACTCAGCCACTGTAATGTGCTCGCCTTTCTAGCTCACTGTATTGGGGCTGGTGTTCCCACTGTTGGCTTACAGAAAAGGAAAGGACCAACCTCACCTCTGTTCTGAATGCATTAGCACACATCACATTTTCAATCTGGGCCTCAGCACAGGTTCCCTGCAAGTCTACCTCATACCTCATAGTAACAGTGTTCCCGTGCGTGTGTGTGTGTGTGTGTGTGTGTGTGCAAGAGAGAGGCTGGGAGGGGGCTGTAGCAGAGTTTAAAAATGCCCATACTCCTGTTCGGTGCTGATAAGTTGTGCTATGAGAAACTGCCAGGGCAGACAGTAGGGTCATTAGCATGACTGCCGTATTGAGAGGTATAGAGGAAGGAAGGAAGTAGGGAAGGGCAGAAGGAAGGTAGGGAGGGAAGACAGAAATTGTATCCAAGTTTCCAAAGTGTTCTAAGGGAACAAGCACATATCCGGGTGTGAGCCTCCGACCTTTCATTTCCTTTCTCAGCCACATCCACACTTGTTGATTGGCCCTTACATCCACATATGTCCATCAACTTCCACCTCCGAGGTCCACTGATTCCGTGTTGTGCATATAGGGAATAGTGAAGTAAATTGACTTAGGTACTGTACTTATAATTTTGAGAAACTTCAACTTTACATGAGTATTTCCATCTCATTCCAGCAACTGTATACTTCTTTTACAACGTTAGACTAAGTGTAAATGTATCTAATATTCCCCCACAAAATCAAAGACTACAAAAAGTTGTATTTTTAAAGACAAATACATACTTGTGTAGCAGAACCTTTGCAGAAGTTTTTTTTTATCCCTTAGATTTATCTTGAGCTTTTGAAGGGACCTGAACCCATTTGGAAAACCACTTGACCTACTTACCATTACCTATTGACAACATATAAAGCAGTTAAAACTAGCTCCACTTGAGCCAACTACAAACAATAAAATGCTACATAAGTATTTATACATCACTGATAATGTCATGTATAATAATATATCAGTCTTAGGGGTCTTTTCTGTTTAATAAGTACTTTTGACATTTTGTATCGTTACTTTTGCAATCTTTGTACGTATTGTACCGCTGCTGTCCAGTTGTCTCACACCTAATTGTATCAGATGTATTGAGTGTATTTCACTTAAAACATAAACCTTATCTTTTATGTTTAGGAGACCTGGGGATTGTATGTGACCTGAGGATCCCTGTCTCTAATGTTTTGTTGCAACACAATCCCCCTCAGTCTCTCTACACAAGTCCACTCCATCATCTTTAAATCCACTGCTGCCCAAAGATTCTCAGAGGCCTTTTTTGACAGCTATTACAGCACTATTCTACTGTCTGGTGCCGTTCAACACCAAGGAGCCTGTTCATTGTTTTAATAGCAGCTACTTTAGTATTCTTTGTGCTGTTGTTGCTCCCTTTAGGAACAACAAATCAAGAAAAATCTAACTTGGATGGCTAAAGTACAGGTAAAAGCCAGTAAATTAGAATATTTTGAAAAACTTGATTTATTTCAGTAATTGCATTCAAAAGGTGTAACTTGTACATTATATTTATTCATTGCACACAGACTGATGCATTCAAATGTTTATTTCATTTAATTTTGATGATTTGAAGTGGCAACAAATGAAAATCCAAAATGTGTGTCAGAATATTACTTAAGGCTAATACTTTTTAGAAATGTTGGCCAACTGAAAAGTATGAAATGAAAAATATGAGCATGTACAATACTCAATACTTGTTGGAGCTCCTTTGCCTCAATTACTGCATTAATGCGGCGTGGCATGGAGTCGATGAGTTTCTGGCACTGCTCAGGTGTTATGAGCAGGTTGCTCTGATAGTGGCCTTCAACTCATTCTGCATCTTCCTTTTCACAATACCCACAGATTTTCTATGGGGCTAAGGTCCTGTTTAGAACAGAAATACCATGTCCGTATAGATTTTGCGCTGTGTGCAGGCGCCAAGTCCTGTTGGAACCTGAAATCTCCATCTCCATAGAGCAGGTCAGCAGCAGGAAGCATGAAGTGCTCTAAAACTTGCTGGTATGCGTTGACTGGATCTCAGTGGACCGACACCAGCAGATGACATTCACTGATGGTGGAAACTTTACACTAAACTTCTGGATCCTGTGCCTGTCTTCCTCCAGACTCTGGGACCTCGATTTCAACAAAATTTGAAAAACATGACTACCACTCAGCAGCAGTGGCTTGTAACAGTACACGCAGTCTGTCTTTCAAGCGTCTCTATCTTGAAGCACTGACTCCAGCAGCTGTCCACACCTTTTTCAAATCTTGACTAGCTGATCCTAACACTTACCTTTATTAATGTGTTTGGACACAGAGCTCTGAGAATCTTCAGCAAGTGTCTGTGCAATGTCGAACAGCTGTCAAATCTGAAGTGTTTGTGTAGGCTTCAGAACTGGACTGATTTTTTGCTGTTTTGAGTTAATCAGCTGATTACATGTCTTCAAAGAGAATGGTTGCCACTTCAAATCATCAGAAATAAACATTTGAATGCATCAGTCTGTGTGCAATGAATAAATATAATGTACAAGTTACACCTTTTGAATGCAATTACTGAAATAAATCAAGTTTTTCAAAATATTCTAATTTACTGGCTTTTACCTGTACATGTCTTGGCTGTAAAGAGAAAACATAAAAAAGCCAAACATTATTGGAAAAGAAAATAAAGTCTGCATGTCCTACAATGTTGTGAAGGACATTTTGCTGAAATATCATGAGCTGGGTTAAGGATGCAAGAGCAGAGGTTTTTTTCAATTCAAAATTCATTTTGAAATACCATTTCCTTTTCAGTGTTACGAACTCAGTTGTTGACCCCTCTTATACTCATGGAATAAAAGCCTCCTTTGAAAATGATCAAAAAAGTACAAATACTACACATTTCAGTCTCTGACAGGGACATATACAGGATACTTAGGTGAGAAATTAAAGGAAAAACCACAACAACACATGCAAATGCCTCCATACAGGGCGCAAAGGGTCACTGACTGGTTTAATGAGAATGACAGTGATGTAAATCAAATGCTGTGGCATTTCAAGCCACCAGATCTCAACTCCGCAGAACATCTATGGGATGTGCACCTCGTCAAAACACCAAATTATATTTTAGAAAAATGGTTTTCATCTCTCCAGTTGAGTTCCAGAGACTTGTACAATCTATGACAAAGAGGACAGCTTTGTCCTCGCTGTATCCCTGTATCCTCACCTTTATGACCCAGCAGCAGACAGTTATCGCGACAGAAATGCAAATCTTGATTTGTTTTATGGCTGCATTTAGGGCTGCTGCGATATGGACTGAGCCTTTGTACATGGGGTGCACGCTCAACTACGTGAGCTACCCAGGTGCCCCATAAGCTTGATTTGCATAGCTTGTTTGACATGATTAGGTATTTATGTGACCATGATCTCTCTATTAAAATACATTTTGGAGGAAATAAGATTTGAAAGAAGTAAACTGTGGGAAAAAAAGTTACAGTTGCTCTCTTTCGTCTGAATAAAGCCCAAATATTTGGTTTGAGACAGGGCTCAAGTCATCCACTTCCTGCCTATACGGTTTTACTAACGATCTGGTTTCAGCGCAGACCTCGAAAATATCCAATGTGTCCATGACTCGATCCAATGGCCTTAAAAGGGCAGTCTGTTATTGTTAGTCATTCCCTTGAATCTGCAGTCAGTGCAGTATGTATCCATTTCATATAGCTCTCTAACCACCAATAGATTTTTCCAGTTTTAAAAAAAATTGTCCTTAATCTTTTCTTCAGGTGGTGTTCACAGCAAACTATAAGCCTGCCTCCAAACTGGCTTAGAGTAATTGAACAAAGTTTTATTAAAATTTGCAACCTCTGTAAAAGTGAGGATTTTATTGACCTACTTTTTTGTCAATCTTAAAAATCCTTATTGAAGTCCTTAATGTGTGTGTTGTAAAAGTTAGCTCATTAGTCTTGATCTAAGAAAGCAAGCAGAATTTATATGGCCGGTAAAAAAAAGATGAAAATATTACTGCTTGTGTTACTGCCATTAGAAGTAGGACAGATTGACCTGTTTCGAGCACCATAAAAACTAGGACTTAAAACTTAACTCAAAACTCGAGCATCTCAAACAGAACCGAACACGGTACAACAGCAAGACACATCGTCATTACAGCGTCATAACTGTCTGGTTTGTTCTCTAACACTAATGAGCAAGTGAGAGAGAGAGAGAGAGTATCCTGATTAGTCTGGCAGCATCAGTGTCAGACACTCAGCGGGGCATTCACAGCTAAGTGTGTGTGTGGGGGGTTGGTTTTGTGTGTGTGCATGTGTGTGCATGTGTGTGTGTGTGTGTGTGTGTGTGTGTGTGTGTGTGTGTGTGTGTGTGTGCGTGCGTGCGCGTGCGTGTGTTATATGTATACTCAAGCATTTGTATGGCTGCCAGTCTTTGCGCTCTCCTTTTTTTCTTGCCATTCCTCTCTTTCTTCATCTTTCCTCTCTCGTTCTCTAAGCTCCAAAAACTCTGATCCCTGCATTTGCTCAGTCTGGCAAATGACTGCAGGGGCTGACAATCCACTGTCAGCATGCACCGCCATAGTCAATAACGCTGTCCCATGTCACCGCACTACACTGGCTAAAGCTCACATTTCTTATCCCTCCCCAAAAACCGCTGCTTAACAACCCTTCTCTGCCTTTGCCAATCCTGCTAAACGCAATGCCATATCCCCCTCATATCCCCCCTCCAAAACCCCACCCTGAGACGTTTTTGGTTCTCCAAATGACCAGAACATCCTTGGGTGAAGTGAATGCTGCTGCATATTTTAAGGTCTAGAGTATCACCCCAGTGAAATTTGGGACCAAATGTGGTGTGCTTTTCACGATGCCCCTGAATTCTAAGCAAGTGATGGGTGACTGATCTAGCTGCCTTACTATAACAAGACGGGGTCATGTAGGCTATACTCAAGTACACACTCCAAATGCATATGCACATGCAGTGGGTGCAAAGGAGCTCAGACAAGTGTTACCAAGAAATTGTAGTCTCCATGATAATCCACTTCTCCTCTATCGTGTTCCATTAACCTCACAGTGTACACACACATTCCCTGTCTTAGCCCACACACACACACACACACACGCATATAATTATAGACCTTTCATTGCTTGTTCCTGCAAGATGCTTCCTTCCTCAGCCTAAATACCCACCGCTGCTCCACTCTACCACTAAACTACAGGAGAGTTTCACAGAAACTCAGCGAATACTGATGTCTGCAACTCACTCACAACTACAGGATACCTGTTTATTACCCTGTGCCACACCAGGGGTCAGTGACGTCACCGACATATTATTCAAATCAGCACACACACACACACACACACACACACACACACAGTCATGCACGTCTGTCAGTGTCAGGGCCTGTGCCGTCCAGCTCCATTGTATCTACATGCGGCTGAGATAATGGCATCTGTCGCTGCTCCTTTTGTCAGCCCTGTCCCCGGCCCCTGCTCACTGCTGGTCCCCATTAGCTGGCTGCTGGCCCGCTGGCCTCTCCGCTACACGCTCTGCTGCCTGACCGAGAAAATACAGGAGACGCCTGTCCCTTCCTCTACCTCCCACTTCCGTTATCTTTCCCCTTTTCTGTCCCTCTCCAACTCCTCCCTCTGCTGCAGATTATGGGTAGTCAAGGAGTTGGGTAAACTGGAAAGGTGTGAAATTAAAAAGAAGCATATCTAATGGCAGGTGTGTTTCACTTCATATTAGACTCAATTGCTACAGAAGCCTCAAACTAAGTTTTCGATCAGTACAACAGCTATATGGTTACATGTCGAAAGATTTTTTTAAAAATTGGATATTCAAGGCTAAATCATTTAGCCTCAACATCCATTGAAATACATCATGTTTAGGCTTGAACGTTTTCCAACACATGTATTTAAACATTGACAATGAATCAACCACAGACTTTAAAGCTGCAGCAAATAGTTATTTTCATTATCAATTAATCTGGCAATTGTTGTCTCAATTAATCGATCAATCGTTTGGCTTGACAGAAGGGAATGTCTGTATTTATGCTTGAAAAATAAACTGTTTATTTATTGTTGACAATTAATTTTCTTTTTAAAAAAGCCAATTGTAAGAGGAAAAGAGTAGTAAAAAGAAATGTCGCAGAAATTCCCTTTATTCCATGGAAATAGAAACGCATCAAAAATCATCAAAAACACAAAGAGATTTGGCACATATTACCTCGTTATTCATGTTTTTACTTTTAAGTCTGTACAAATTCCTCCAGAGTCAACAGCTAAATCTGAAAGTCTGCACTGTTTACTGTATCATCTGCTATTATGTAAGTTATGTCTTTACCATTACTGGGCATATTACTGGGTATTTGTGTTTACGATTTAAAAGTTACTTTGTACGCTAAATTTCACACCAGCTGACTTAAAATCAAAGTATGTTATCATTGCATTATGTCCCTTTCATGAACAACTGAAAACTTAATAATTTCTAATTTTTCAAGAAATGAAACAGCACTCTCAAAAACATCATTACCTTTTTAGAGACATGCTGTTGACAAGTGCAATAAGTTACCAGGCAACACAATGATGTATCATGCAGTCACACAACACTCTAAACACCATTCAGTTTCATACCCTTGAAGTGTATTTCTGATTTCCTTTTACATCAACTTCACAGACTTTTTTCTCAATACAGTTAATAGTTACTATTTATGTCCGTGAATATATTTGGGACCTTTTATTTCCTTATTTTTCACTTGGATGTAGTTTATTATTATTATTATTATGTTAAACTTACTGTTCTGTCTGCTGCTATAATAACATTGTGTATCTTATCTTATCAACATTAAAAGGACAATAAATATTATACTAGAATAGTTTTTGAGTAACTTCATCATGGGCTCCATATCCAAATGATCTTCAAAACATCATAAACATGACCTCTTCCCTTCTCCGAACATGATGGGATCGCAGATCAACAAACCATCAGGCTGACAGGTCTAACCTATCTGCCATTAGGCGTAGAGCTATCACACTTTGCTTTAATTCACCATTTTTCAGAGTGTCACACTTTATATTCCTTGGCATGGGTAGTCTACATGCAGATGCATAATTTATCTCAAATTAGCGCCTATTTGAGTAAGCATCAAAGCAAGGCGGCTAAGGTTGGAGGAGAGCTTAAGCAACCGCAGGGAAACCGTGGCCAGGATTAATGCAGGAGATTTTTATAAGAAATTACTGGCTTAATGAAGTGGATAAAAAATCTGTCAGTGTTTTATTGCATCTAAATTGTGTGGAAGTGGTGTTTAGCTGTCTCGCCTACTCCTCACATAATGGGTCGTGACAGTAGCTGTGAGGCTTATTTAACTTAACTGGTAAATAACTTGCATGGCGAAGCTATTCAGAGAGTTGTTTTTATACGCCCTAAACCAGTAAGGGGATTTCTTTTCCATCCCTTCTTAGTCATTATAATGCCAAAAGAACAATAGCCAACTTAAGAAAGCTAACAATTAAAAGTATATATTTTCATATCAGAGCATCACTGAACATCTTATTTTGAGCATTTTAAGCAAGGGTTAAAAAGGTCAGACTGTTTAGATATAGAAAGAAAATCCAGGAAACATGAACTTCACTTCTTTACAAATTGTATGTGAGCTAAAGCTTATGTTACATCAATACTAAATAATCCAATTTACTCCATTGCTGTGGTCATACTGCAGGCCCAATAAATAAAATGGGTTCTCTCATCTGCTCTCTGTGGTTATGAAAGCGGCTGACATTTACAGTCGTACTTTAACAGGCTGTATAATTCACCATACAGGTTCAGAAAATTATGCATGCTTACTGTACATTTAACAAGTATGAAAACAGTTATTGGGCTTAGAGAAGGTGCAAACATGAATAACAATATATTGTGGGAAAACAATGGCGCAGTCCTAGAGCGCCATCCTGTGTTTGCTTTTAGGTTTTGCATTGAAGGCATCATTTCATTTTGCCTCTTAGGTACTTCCTTACAAAAATATCAGAGACTGTTTTTAGATAGCGTTACGATGATTCAGTATATATATATACTGCTTGGCCAATTATTACATTGACAAAAATAAAATTAAAATGTTCATTTATTTCACATAGTATAGCATCACAATACATGAAATCAATCATCCATCACAGTTCTGATGTGCAAGTGTTTATTTTCAGGTGACTGTTAAAGACTAGGCTGATAAGATCCCAGGGCCTGTTTGAAGAAGCAAGATCAGTTACCGGAGTAACAGAGTAAAATCCGAAAACACCTTCCAATCTGGACCACATATGTTTTACTGGTGCTTTACTCAGCAAATGTATCAAGATAACATGTTAATCCTGCTTTGTGGGTCAGGATCCTTGTCTAAATCCTGATTAAAGAAACAGACATGAACATATTATGTATCTTTGTAATGGCAAAAGTAATGAAATTTGGTCTTTTTCTTGTTTATCGGTTTAATCCTGTTGGTTAGTTTCACTTTCTCACCTTTGAATGAGCAGTGTTACTTACGGTTAAGAACAATACGAGTTGACAACAAACCGATGTATGCATGCTTGGAATGGGTATATTTTGTTCTTGTGAATCAAGCTGAACTGAAGCCAAACTAAATACCAAACATGGGTTAATCATTTTGGGCTGGACTGAAACTGTAGGTGGAAAAAATCATGCAAGTTTCAACCAGTTCCTCTCATCATCCCAAAATGTCTTAAGACTGATAATGTGGAGTGTGAACCCTTCCACCAGTCCTCCATGTCAGCCTAATATATTCTTTCTTAGATGGTAACAAATAAGGTCTTAACCACAACATATTTCCATCGTTTTACGGTTTCTGAGTCATTTTGGCAGTGCTTTTGCAAAGACCATTTCCAACCAAACAATGTTTTAAAAAAAACTAACCCCACGCACGCACGCGCATACACACGCGCGCACGCACACACACGCACACACAATCCCTTTTCAGTTTGCTCACAAAACTTTGTTTTCCCTTCAGAAGTGAAACCAAAAAGCGAGTTTTGGGCAGCATTCAGGTAGGGTGAGGTGAGTGGTGGTTAGAGAAAGCTTGCACAGCAGACAAGCTTTATCTACATAAGGCCATCTCTGAACATGTGTGTGTTAGGACTAGTAGTTCACATCCACCATCTTTTTTTTTTATTTTTATTTTTTTTTTTTTAAATCAGCACAGATGTGGTCGGGTGGGTTCATCACTAAATAAGATTCCTGCAAACTGACATCACAGTTTTTCCATAAACAAGAGGTTACAACAAGGGTTTGTTTTCCCTCCTCCCATTGTTCATTAAGGAGGAACCAGCAGCTAATTATCACAGCCTTTGACTGCTTTAGGAAATCCAAAGAAAGATCCTGAACCTTTTCCTGTCCAGATACAGTTGGATTCTCTTTGACTTCCTCAGAGCCATCACGGTGCCTTGCATTCACCTGAAACGAATGCTGGAATTTCCCTTCTATCTTAGCTTGAGAAACATAACCCCGATGTGCTCCCGTGTTGTCTCACACACTCTTGGCTCAAGCTGTCTCACAGTACTTTGAGTGCTGGGAGCAAGGGATTGTGATTGGCGTGCCGGTGAGCCCCAGTTGAGCAGTCTCTCCTCCACAGGCTCTCTAGCCCGTCTCCATCTTTCCTTTCCCGTCTTTTTATTTATTATTTATTTTGCATTAGTGTCTAGACAGTGTTGCGTGGCGTTCCATTCAGTGCAACGGCCTTGGTACAGGGCGAGCCCATTGCCTGAGAGCCCACTGGACGCTGGGTGGAAACACCCACCTCAAATACTTCATGGATGGCCTTCCGGAAACAGTGGAAGTTGTAGTCTATTAATCCTAAGGAGGCAAGAAAAACACACAGATTTTATTATGGCTTTTGCATCTTGCTTTGTAGCAATAAAAAAAGAAGGTCAGTGTTTTTGCGTTTTCAAATACATGGGCCAAACATGACCATCAAACAGACAGGGGGATAGAGCATTTCTTCTTTTTCATTGGATTGAAATAAATTGATGATGGTTCAGCAAATAGATCAAAAGGGTCATAAGTGTCCTGACCATTACAAAAAAAAATTTTAACTAAAGGAAAAAAAAAAAAAAAAACTCAATGAATTATTTGGTGTAGTCAGTGTTAATACGTTGTCCTGTTAACTACGACTACTGAACTTAACTACTGTATTGGTCCGAATATAACAGGTTATTTTTTTCTACAACAAAAGTTGATTTCAGTTGTTCAAGTGGCAGAACGTAAGGGACATCACCTGCTTCAACAGCCAATAGAGTCAGCTATAAACTATAGAAATAAAATTACCCATAATCCAGTTTATTTTAATGTTACAAACAGCTGGTTGAAAAAGCAGAGTTTTAGATGGAGTTTCATCGACCGCCTGAAAGCACGTTAACGTTATATGGTGGAGAGAGTTAGAGTACTAAAGAGAGAGACCAGCGGCATTACAACAAAGCCGTGACTCTGGGAAATAAAACGTGTTTTCGCCGATTCATCACTAGAAGCTTAACTGTAGCAAGCATCTCAATATCTTTAACGTTATCCACATTCATACAGAGAAGAAACAAATGATACATCCAGCTGAAAAAACCCTGGAAGTATGAAGTAGAACGGAAGTACAACAAGGCGTTGTCATGGAGATGTTACACCATCTACAAATGCAAACAGTCAGAGAAAATCTTACCAAGGTGCTGAAAGCGGCTGACAGTGTGTGTGTGTGATCACGTGACAGAAAAACGGAATGATGGGATCCTCATTACCATAGCACTCATTCAGCTGAAGGCCTTGGAAATATTTACCAGTAATTTAAGTGTGACACTTTCATCTAAAAAGAAATTTAAATTATTTTATTTCAAAAAGATGTTGAAAACCGCCTACCATGTTTTAATCAATGTGTTTTTATTAGAATTATTTCCAAATACATATTTATGTATTTATAAAGTATTTTTCAAAAAAAAAAGGGGGGGGGGGTGTTGTCGTCTTATAATCAGGGTGGTCTTATATTCGGACCAATAGGGTATTATTTGCGGTGCGTTGTTGCGAACGTGAAAAGTGTGAGAAGAGGTAGCGCTAGAAGTATCTCAGGAACTATTCATTTTGTATTTGTTTTCATGCATCCAATCCATTCATGCACAGATTCAAGTTTTTTTCTCCATAAACTAGTATAGTGGTGCATCCAAAAATTTATCTGAACCTTCTACAATTTCAAATTGCAGCATTTATTGCAAAGTTAAAGTGGCACTGGACCAATTTAATGGATCAAGATCAGCATACTCATCATGAGGAATACTACCAAGATCATGTTATTTCTATTGTGGCTTTTCAGAGAAAATAACCCTGCAAATGCCATCAGGGTTATTTCACTCACACAGCAAGGAGGGTCTCTCAAAGTATGCTATTGAGTTTCATCATAAAAATTGTAGAATCCAGTGTTTGTGGATCTGGACTCATAATAGGAGCTAAAAGTCAGGATATCTCAGCCTCTGCTGCATAAGTTTTTTTACCATTTATTAAAATCTGTCTCTTGTAAATTCCCCAACTTCATGAAAGTACTATATTTTAAATAGCTGTGTTTTCCCTTTAATGTACTTAATTGGAAACACATTACAATGCATAGGTGTTCTTGTTTTGACATCATACATGTAGATACAGACATGCTGCAATTCTATACTAATTAAAGACTTAAGGCTACATCACCATTAGCCTAGTCTATAGCTTCTTTCCGACAAATTAGTTACAGGAATACTGAATAATCTCCAAATTGTTCAGCATGGCGCTTTGTGCTGCCCAAGAAGAAGAAGAAATAATAATAATAATAATAATAATAATAATAATAATGTATACTTTATTAATCCCACAAGGGGAAATTACAATTTACACTGTTGTTATTACACATACACACTCATGCTCAGTACCTATACATGCACTAATGGAGAGATGTTAGCATGAGGGGGCTGCCCTTGGAAGGGCGCCCCGAGCAGTTGGTGGTTCAGTGCCTTGCTCAAGAGCACATTGGCAGTGCCCAGGAGGTGAACTGGCACCGCTGCAGCTAAGAGTCCACCACCATACTTTGGTCCGAACAGGGATTTGACCGGCAACCCTCTGGTTCCCATCCCTACGAACTGAGCTACTGCCACCCCCAACTGAGCTACTGCCACCCCAATGCCAAAATGCAAATAAACCAGAGCACGTTTCTCTCCTATCCTGGAAGGTTGTGTGGACTAGGCAATGCAAGACTACCATTAGCCTAATTAAGTCAAATGAGCTCCAGGGGATCATAGAATTCTCTGACGTTTACCTTTGCGCTCAAAGCTTTCTTCCCGCAGGATGCAGACAAGGGCCAGGAACTTGGTGACCTCTTTCAGGTACAGCACAGTGGTGTTGTTGAGCTTGATGATGGCCATGGACTCTTTGTCGTAGGCACTGCCACTGCCGTCCTCCCTCAGACTGGTGTGGCACAACACCACAGTGTTCAGGGGGAAATTAAAATGAAATTAATTGCAGCTGGCTGTTATGTTTAAAATAACAAATAAATGCATAAATTAACGTATGCTTCAATGAAAGCATCCTCAGAAAACCCAGGAGTGAACTCTATCTTAAATCATTAAGAAGTTTACGTTTTAGAAGTAATTAAAAAAAATCTATTGCATCAATGCCCTATGTCTTCAATCCACTTATTATAAAGTTAGGTTTAAGTCTGCAAAAATGCTAAATGCATCTGAATGACAGGAAAAGCTGAAAACACACTTACCCATAGATGCAGGAGACGTCAATGACCACGTCGATCATATCACAGCACAGTTCATAGGACTGCATGTCTACAGGAGAGCTGTCTGTAGCGATGTAGATCTTACTGACCACATCAAACAGGAAGGCCTTCTCTATCCCTGAATTCTGTCAGGGAGAAATATTAGGCAAAAGATGATGAGAGAAAGAGACAAAGGAAAGAAAGGAGGTGTTAGAAATGTATAATGCGGTAAAGACAGACATTTGATAGGAGGTGAGAGATGATGACAAATGCTGTGAGACAATACTAATTTCGCAATAGTAAAAGATTTTACTAGGGCAACAACTAACGATTTTTTCTTGATTAATTGTTTGGTCTATAAACATGTCAGACCATAATAAAACCACATTTCCCTGAAATGAAAGTTGGCATGATAAAATTAATTTCAATTCAAACAGTTCAAAACCCAAAGACAGTCAGCTTCCAATCATAGAAGATCAAATTAACCAGCAAATACTTACATTTCAGAATTTGGATCTGGTGAATTTTCAATGTTTCTACTTTATATAAAAAAAATAAAAAATAAAAATAAAAAAACTAAAAGTACTTGCACGTTACATACTGTATTCTGTGCCCTGCTAACTACACACTGCAACACTGACTACACAATGTACCGTCGTTAACCGTTTTTAAATGTTCTTATCTGGTTTTATATATTTTAGTCTATGTATGTATTCTTACGTATGTACGTCTGCATGATTGTCTTTTCCTGTTGCACAGCAAGAAAACTATGACAAATACACTAATCTTAATCTTACTAAAACGATGAAATTATGCCACATTGTTTTAGCCCTAGGTTTATTATGCCGTTTATAGTAGTAGTAGTAGCAGCAGGAGGTAGTAATTATCCATTTAATATCTCAGCCATTGTCCACTAATGTTACAAATCAATGAGATGAATTGCTTGTTGGGAATCTTGAATTTTTATATGATATTGCATCAATGAAATACAGTTATTTATCAGGTATTGAATTTGCTCGATTAGACAAAAAGCAAATCCTCCCGTCTATACATTTTATTCATTAACAATATTTCAATGGGTTTTCCCGAAATGTATCAATGCACATATTAAAATGTGCCGGATGTTGTGTGAGCATTCCTAAGGAAGTCCAGTACTAATGTTAAATTATGTTTTGACTATCAACCTCCTTCATTTCACCGTGTGTGTACTATTGATAGATATAAATACATTGATACTGTGGTTTAAATTCCATATACCATGATAGAGGATTGTGTTCATATCGCCCATCACGATGAGAGCCACAAAAAAAGAAGTATCTAAAAGAAGTACTGGGCTGCACCCCACAAAGCTTCAGAATACAAGGTTCCACTTAACGTTTTAAATGGCACTTTAATCCTACTGTCAAGAAGACAAGCTGTGTGCCGACAGATGACATATACACAACCAAAAATCAAACGTTTCAAAGCTGAATCTTGCAAGTCATTCCAAAGGCAGAGGCACAGAGTTCAATTAAATGCTCTTTGAAGTATTTCTCAGTACTTAATCATGAATTAAACATCCAATAAAACTGTCTGGATAACCCGACTTGCAAGTTCATTTTGGAAAACACAAAATATAACAAAAATATTTGTAAATATCGTGTGAGGCGGGGCTACTTGTTGGGTGTTATTAACAGCAATATTAAAATATTTAAAAAATACGTGCAACATCAACAGACCAGCATTACAATCAAGGACTATGAGGGCATTGAAGGACCTGCTCACCATAAAGGGCATCAGAGCGGGCAGTGACTCACATAATGCAGGCCGTCACACATAAAAATCATGCTGGTCAATGACAAACTTACAAAAGCTTCATTCACAAAGTGTTGGCTGTTCTTAACTTACAGAAATGAAGATGTTTAGGAGGTTCTCCAGAGTGGGAAGCTGAGGGATGAGCTTCTGCACCACTTTGCTAAAGGCCTCAAAGATGGAGTGGTCGTAAATACTCGTCAAGTAAAAGCTGAATGAGACAAACAAAAAGAGGAAGTGAATAAGCAGTTACTAGTAGGAAACACTTCTCACTTCCTCAAACACATATGAAAGCAGGTAAAAATACAGATAGTCACGAGCTTGCATGACCAACAGACGCAGGATGGCAGAACAAAGATGTTAATTGAAGCCTTTCAGACATAAAAACACTAGAATGAAAAACAGATGTAAGCAAAAAAAACATCTTCATCTGACAAAAGTAGGCACATGATTCATGGACTTTAGGAACTAACATATAAATAAAAAAAGGTCCTAAGACCTTAAGGAAGCAAGTGACTTGAGCCAAATGGAACTGTCTACATACCCTTTGCAAAGCTCAACTTTACAATGCATTACAGTGAAGAAAGTACCAGAGAGCCACAAGGCAGAGCCAAAAAAAAAAAAAACATCTCAGCTGCACTATATATCCTGGACCGCTCCGGCTGTCTAGCCGAAATAAACAACAATCTCACCCCACATAAAACACAGTGCAGCAAGTGCCAACACATAGCAAATATCAACGGTAAAGCTGTTGCAGAGCTGACCGGGATCAGACAGGACAGCCTGTTTAATGTTTCTCTACACAGTGTGTCAGGGCGAAGGCTGCAGTTACTCATTTTTTTATTTTTGTTTGGGGCCGCAGCACACGATCAATTCATCTGTTGATACACTGCCTATAAAATGTAATAAAACCTTGAAAATCAACTGTCAATTTTGCAGAGCCCAAATGTATTTCGTCTTGCTGTCTTTTTAGTTTTATCTGACCAGTGTTTAAAGTCCCCAAAATATTACATTTATCAACAACAAACCAGAGAAAATGATCATATTTGTGAAACAGTTCGGTGGGCTGGGGATCTCATCGCTGCTTTTTGCAGATTATGTGGTACTGATGGCATCATCGGTCTGTGACCTTCAGCGCTCACTGGATCGGTTCGCAGCAGAGTGTGAAGCGGCTGGGATGAGGATCAGCATCTCTAAATGTGAGGCCATGGTTCTCAGCAGGAAACCGATGGACTGCTTTCTTCAGGGAGGGAGTGAGTCCTTACCCCAAGTGAAGGACTTTAAATACCTTGGGGTCTTGTTCACGAGTGAAGGGACAATGGCGCAGGAGATTGGTTGGAGAATCGGTGCAGCGGGTGCGGTATTACATTCAATTTATCACACCATTGTGACAAAAAGAGAGCTGCGCAAAAAGGCAAAGCTCTCGATCTACCGGTCAGTTTTCATTCCTACCCTCACTTATGGTCATGAACGGTTGGGTCATGACCAAAAGAACGAGATCCAGAGTACAAGCGGTCAAAATGGGTTTCCTCAGGAGGGGGGCTGGCATCTCCCTTAGAGATAGGGTGAGAAGCTCAGTCATCCGAGAGGAGCTCGGAGTAGAGCCGCTACTCCTTTGTGTCGAAAGGAGCCAGTTGAGGTGGTTTGGGCATCTAGTAAGGATGCCTCCTGGGTGCCTCCCTAGGGAGGTGTTCCAGGCATGTCCAGCTGGGAGGAGGCCTCGGAGAAGACCCAGGACTAAGTGGAGGGATTATATCTCCAACCTGGTCTGGGAACGCCTCGGGATTTCCCAGTCGGAGCTGGTTGATGTGGCTCAAAAAAGGGAAATTTGGGGTCCCCTGCTGGAGCTAGAACCGTAATTATTTTTTTGTAGTTTGCATTGATAGAAAAAAACAATTGATTGCATTAATTACTTAAATTGTTACCAACCAATTGTCTTTAGATTGGCTAATCTATTATTCTTTCAGCTCTATTATGGAATAATTTATTGATAACCTGATTAGTCGTGTGATGAATGGCTATCAAAAATATGCCCAAAAGGTATTCAATTTACAGAGTATAATGGTGAAAAGGAAACAAATCCTCACATTTAACGAGCATATAATTATCGTAATATTATACTTGAGAAATTACTTCTGTAATCAATTAACAATACGGTCATGAACTAGATTTCTGTTTATTGGCATCACTGCTGTTGTGAACTACTGCACAGTGACAATATAGACAATACGACGCACATGTAATTTTGCCTTTACTTATATATTATATATATTAAATGTCAGACCATGGGACCTTGGATCATATTAGATCTGGTATCTGAAGCATGGGTGATTGTTTCTTCATTATAAGGTCAAAGAGGAATCTCACAGTAACACTAAGAGTATGCAGACCACAGGCTGCTGTACATCAACACTACAACCAATAAGCTTCCGCCCTGAACTACTGTGTCACACACAAATATTATCACAGAGTCTGTGCTCTCAAGTTTTGGCTTTCTCAAAGCACCTCCCTACCCTATCATGTTGTCTCATGTTACCACTGATACACACAAGCTTTTCATAATGCAGCCTTATTTTAAATGTGGAACTTGCGTGTGTGCTATGGTAAAAAAAAGTAAGTAACCCTTTCATTTTGACAGTGTCTTTAATAGATCTTGCAGTGCATCTGTGCAAGTGTCTGTTTTTAAGGCATTATTTTAAAAATGAATATGAACATGCAGGCAGAACACCCTGGTGTTAATTCTTTTTCATATTAGATTAAACCATTATTTATTACAGGTGTTCTATCCCATATTTCTAAAATATTACAAAAGGTAATATTGAGGGACTCTCATGTAGGAGAAAGAGCAGGGCCTATTTTCATGACTTTTACAGTCACACACATGAGAAATGATAACAAAACAAATATTAAATGGGTACAGATAACAGGTGTCTGTGTGTGTGTGTGTGACTTGAAAAGACTCTACACCAACATGGGCTTTCATAGGCAACAGGGATGAAATTATGTAATCTTTAGCCTTTACAGATGTAGAAAAAAGAAATCAAAATGTTAAATTAAGTGTACCTGAGATGCAGCTTTTCTAAACTAGCGTCTGCCAGATCGTCATTGGCTCTCTGATGGATGTCTCTCTGAGTCTCGATCTTGTGATCGTCTGACAGGCCATCCACTTTGTGGATAAACACCTCGAAGTTGATCTCGGGATTGACCCGATAGGCTCGAGAAACTGTGAGGTGAAGTCTGCCCAGGGCCTCCACATAATCATCCTAAGAGGAAGGAAGTAACACATTAATACACATATTGAATAAGTACATGTTTTCAGACAATAATAAACTGCCACAAATACATTAGGGAAATCCAAACTTCCAAGTACCCTACAATCCATATTTTGATTCACAATTATCTTCAATGACTGCATTAATGCACACAATTCACCATATAAAGAATGGCCTTTATTTCTGCTATGCCGTCGGCTGAGTTAAAGCATTTGAGAAAAAAGAATAATCAAGATTCTTTAAAACATTTTGTTTTTGAAATTGACAATTCTCTCAAAACTGCATGTACCTCCTGCTTGGATGAACAGTAACGGGCTATTTTAAACATTTCAGTGCAGGAAACGATTATACATTAGAGGTTAAATTGCAAATACAACCATGCCACAGTTAATTCATGTCAGTAAATGGAATAGGAAAATCAACACATGTTGCACACTAAGTGTTAAAGTGACTCACTCACACACAATTATCATTTTTTGTAGGTGTACATTCTCATCAGCTTTAAATCAGGTATGAGGAAATGTACTGCTCCATTGTCTTACAAAACAGCCAGACAAAAACAAGTCTCCTTAGATATCACAATGTGACAAACCGCTGAAACAAACTGAATGTGATGCACATCCTGGAGTACAAATAAACCCTGCAATCAGATCAGCTGTGGCTAACATCACGACAGATTACTTCTTGAAAGCACTGGCATAAAGGCCATGGCGTGTAATTGTCTTTTGTCCTGGCTACACTGGCTGTCCCATCTGGACAGCTTCTTGAGGAACTTTTTTTAAGTGCTCAACACTGAAAAAATAATTTAAGTTTATTTTCTTTCAAGATATGTTTTGGGCTATTCCGCCTTTAATGGACAGGTGAGAAAGGGGGGAGACAGAGGGGTAAGACATGCAGGAAATTGTCACAGGTCGGACTTGAACTCCGGACCTCTGCGTCAAAGCATAAACCCCCACACAAATGTGGGCCTGCTCTACCAACTGAGCCATCTACAAGTTTACCTTCTTCAAATGTGCAGTTTCACCTTGATAAAATGGAAAATGTGTGTGCAAGTGTGTGAGGCCACTGTCAGATCTGTAACATGAAATATCCAGTCAGTACGAAGATATTTTTGGTCAGCACATTTAAAACATGTTGCAGTTTGTTAATGTTTACAGCAGGTAATATACCACCAAAAGTGTTGCGCTGAAACAACACGTCCTTTTCCTGCATTTATGACCAAGTCAAAATAGTCACTCTTCAGTTCTTTACCTGAGCATCGATGACAAATATCAAAGCCCCGGTTCCTCTGAAGATCATCTCGTAGTCGAAGGTGGGGTCGAAGAAGTCAACCTGACCCGGGAAGTCCCAAATCTGGAAGTTAACAAAGGAGCTGCTGGAGATGTCGTCCTTGTAGATCTTGTTGGTGCTCTCCAGGAACAAGGTCTCATTAGGAGACATTTTGTGGAACACCACCTGAAATCAGAATCGTGTTCATGTTCAAGAAATGCAGATGACTTGTCTTGGTGATTTGGTGTGGGTAAAATAATAGTATGCAATAAAGAGATACCTGTATGAAATTAAAATTGTAATGCATTGTTTATGAAATTTACCTATTGCTTTTAAATTTTGTTTTCATAATTTGACACTGAGATTTGTTTGAAAATGTATCTGGCATCAACCTACAGCCATAATAACTGGTGCTCGGGGTTGATCACAGCCAAGAGATGTTAATGGAATGAAAATCCTCCTCGCTACCATGTTTACTAAAGGTGGATGGCTGTATTGGTTTTGATTATACAGAAACAAAAATTGAGGTTTATGAGATCCAATCCCCTGTCTATGTTATTCTCAAGAATTTTGGGTCTTTTTTTAGCTACTGTGCAGCACTTTCAGAGTACACTTTGTCGTCAGCTTTTATCTTTTTTGTTTTAATGCTTGTTAAAAGGACTGGGACACCTTGTTACACATTTAATCTCATTTGCCTATAAAATTACAACGAATAGTGAGCATTTAATAATACAGCAACTTTATATACAGACAACATTTTGAAATAGTGTTGTTTTTTTCCCCACTAGTTACACAGATGATGATTTCCTCACAATATGTTGCATCTTGCAATATTACCTGTATGAAATATTTTCTTCATGGGAAAGATTATTGTACTGTTTTCTGGTTTAGGCATGTTTACGTCACATGAAGAGCAAGCGGAGGGGAAAGGGCACAACATTGCAGACTCACTCTGATGTAACACATCACTCTACATTCAGCATTTTCCAGCTGCACGCTTTAAAAACATAAGACAGTGAGACTGCAGCTCTATAAAGTGAAGTTTGGTTAAGGGTTGATCAGGGCCTTGGTCTGCTGAATACAGTAACAGGTAGAAAATAACCTGGACCTGGGAGTGTTCTCTCCACCACTGCCATTTTGAATCAGTGTGTGGGCCACTGAGGTCACAGGCCAATGAACCAGCAAAGAGCCAAATCACATGTTTTTTAGGCCATGCTGGAGGCTTACAGGAGAACATTAATCTGAGACTTGACGGTGTGTGGATTACAGAAAAATAGTACAAAAGGACCACTTCAGTACAGAAAACTACCATTCATTACTTTTGTGTATGTAGAATAGGCACTTGACGAGTCACGCTATATCCAGCCTGATTCTACTTCCCCCTTGAAATTTAACATAAATAATAAAATATCATAGACGGCACAACTGCATCTCATCTATTATTCAAACACAGTGCCCGTTTGAAAGACTTGATGAATATAACGGACACAGCTAACCTTGGAGGGATTACCAACTGGCCCCAAAAGCCCCACGCTCATTGCATTTCTAGTGGTTTTGATAAGTGGATTCATTGCAAATGTGTTAAGGCATTTACACCACTAAAGTGTGTGGCCATGTCTTGTAGAGGGACCCTGTGTCAAAATCTAATTTTAAGAGCCTTATTATTTTTCTATCTATTGTGCACACATGATGCATATTCTTAATTAAGTTGTAGTTAATCACATTTCCACAAACAAACACAAATTAACTATCATAGCTGTATAAAATTCAGGATTTCCTGCAGTTGTTTTTTTCCCTGTAGAGGTGGACCATCTCACCTGAAACAGACAAGACAACCTCCACCAATACCATAGAATTGATTACGCTTTTAATAAATATTACATTAAGCTATAGGAAAAAAACAGTGGTGCCATTTCACACAGCATAAGTAATACTTGTGACTACTGTTTAGACCTTCAACTACTAAGTAGATTGATCACAAGACGAGCTGCGTCAGGATCTGGGTGGCTTAACAGCACAGCAAGAATGTCTTCCAGGGGAACTGGGAGTACTGGTTTGTCAATGGGATCTTCGAGGCCACAGGGTTCATATTTCACAGGGGGGGAGTTGGTGGAGGTTCACTACGGGCCCCATAAATGATTCCAGCCATGATGTAAATACATAATTTAAGAGCACGTTGGCCACACCGCATGTGTTGTGACCAATAGTGCACTGATTAAAACAATGTGTTTATGACTTGCAGAATGAAAGGTGTGGTCAAGTTACAGTCATGTGAGAGAGCTACACATCAGACCTACCTCACAGCTGGGTGGGACTAAGATATATTAGGCATGTTGGACCAAGTTGTGAACAAGACAGTCACATGCTTTATGTCCATAGCTATATCAGTTAAGATGCACCCACTGCGTCTCCCGTCCACCTTGTTAATAATTTACTGCTACAGCTACACTAACGTTAGCTAACACTGAAGGCTAACTGGTCATTATCTGCGGGAGGGGGTTTCATCTCAGTTATCCCCCTCATGTAGCTAGTAGACATGTTATCTGCTGGTTCCTAGCTATCATCACTTACGACATGCTAAACTAACTCGCTAGCTAGCTATTTTGGCTACCGTCCCGTTTACTGTATGAAGCAGGGGGAAGGCGCAGTTTAACGTTAACGTATCTCCCTACCTTCTGTATGGATGATTTACCACTTCTTCTCAAACCCATGAGCAGGATTCTCGGTTTGCTGTCGGACGGCGCCGGGCTGTCCTCAATGTCGGCCTCCTCTTCACCATAACCGAAATCTTTGGGGAACGAGTCCGCAACCCCGTAGCTGTCAGCCAGCTGTTCCACCTCGTATTGAATCGACATTTTGACCTAACGACGGTTGCTTCCCCTCTTCCCCCCCTTACTTGTCACTCACCACACCCGTGTTTGTATCGGTTGAACGGTATGCTCCACAAGCTACCGTCACACAATGAAAATAGTTTGTCAATAATGCCCTGGCCACTTCGAAACACCGAGCGTGATCCCACACATTTCCTAAGGATTTCCTCTCCTTTGAAAAAAACTCACCCTTTGCTCCCACCCCTTGATTCTGATTCGCTGTCTGAATTACAACACGAAAAATTATTGGATGACAGCCTGTCACTCCACTGAGGTTGGTCGCTGTCACCTGACTAGTGACCTATCACCCGAATATGAAGCAATGCACATTTGCAACACAACCGTTTAAGGTGATTGAGTTTGCAAGAATTATAGACAATTTTTACATTTGTATTTCTTGTAAAATAAGTGAACATTTGATGACGGTAGTTAAAAAACAAACCAAAGAGATAATGGGCAGCGCTGGTGTTCTGCAATATCACCGGCAGATGGTAGCAGAAATCCACCACAGTAAAGTGAAGACTTTAAAGATATCTTCAAAATGTCGGAATTAATCAAGTCAATGGATTTAATTTAGAACATATGCCATTTGTCAAGCGTAGACCCACTTGAGTTAGAGTTTTGCGTCTTGTATTTAGGTTTAAAGCCATGCCTTATGTTGTTTCTTAATTGCCTTGTTCTTCTTAATTGTCTTTTTTAGTCTTTGTTGTTTCAGTTGCTGTGTTTAGTGATTATAACGGTTGTTTATCTGTTTGTTTTATTGTTAGTTTATATGCCTGTATTAGACTAGTGTGTTCTTGTGTGTTCTTTAAAGGTGCCATGGCATGAAAATGTAACTTTATGAGGTTTATTATGATGTTCCCTCCTCAATAGCTACAGACACAGAAATTGCACATCCTAAGGAAAGTTTATTGTGGGACTGGCTCTAGCGGCTGTAATTATGCACCGAGGCGGAATTTCGGGAAAGAGACTTCAGAAAGTGTATTAGGGGACCCAAAAGCACCATGTCATGGGACCTTTAAAGCCTAACCAGAGAAAAGGTCTGCAAATTATACATATCCTAATGTCCTATATACAGTATATTTATATTTGATCTTATATTTAATCGGTTAATTAATTTAAATGTAAAAAAATCTTGCATGTATTTTCCCTGTCAAATGAATTCATTAAAAAAACATGTAAAATAAAATAAAATAAAATTGTAGAAACACGGAGGTCTGCGCTGCTTACGGCTGATACATGTTTTTGTTTTTACCTATTTTACGATGAACAACTGAAGGCAGCATCCAGACCATTTCTTGAAGGTAGGTGATAAACGAAACATAACTTCTCCGGCAGCTGAGTTTCAAAATTCAAACGGAACACAACAACTTTTTGAACATTTGAACAAATTCAACTTAATAGCCTACCCTACATCAGTATGGCACATTATAGAGTAAGTGTATTTGCTGTCGCTTTTTCTTACACTAATGCTCCGTAATCACTTTTCAGTTTCTTGTCTATTAACTGCAAGTTTGCTAAGCTAATATTAGCTAGCTAGGAGGCTACAAGGTGTTCATCAGTGATTCGAAAAACCACCTGTGACGCCTCATGTTTTGGCTTCGGTGTCGTATTAATTTAGTTAAATGAATGTCAGTAAACCAGCTACAAACAGCTTTTTGACTAACATTATCTGCTACAGGTTGTCAATTTAATGTTTAGTAACCGTTAACTCTGAAAGTGATATTAAAAAAGCAGGGCATTCGGGCAAATAACTGATGAGAGATCAGTGTAAAGTAGGCCTACTTTTAAAACCAATTTTTGACATTTTCATTTCTCTGGTGTATTTTAGTTGACTTGACAGTTGGTTATTGGTTAATAAATAAATGATTAGTAATAATAAACTTTACTTTTCATACAGGGCCCAGACCCTAAAAGGGAACAGTTTCGGAGATACTTGGAGAAAGCTGGTGTTGTTGACAGTCTTACTAGTGGTATGGCACTGCAAGGAGTTCCAGTATAGACAACAAAACAATATTTCTTTTCCAAACCTTGAAGGAAAACTAACATTATGTAACTTTTTCCCTCTTGGATTTCAGTTCTAGTGGCTTTATATGAACAACCTGAAAAGCCCAACAATGCTCTGGAGTATCCTTCTATACACACATCCTGAACCATTGTGTCATTGCAGAAATTGTTTCTTGGTTTATTTGGTTGTGAGTTGAGCCTTGGACTGAAGTTCATACCTCAAACCCTACCACTCCAAACAAAGATAATACTAAAGCTAAATGTTGCAAAGTTAATAGTAGGTTCTTTAAAAAATTAATTCCCGGATTTGTGAAGCAGCACCTCAATGCTGCTGGTCAGATGTCAGCAGACACTGGGGCTCTGCAGCAGGAGGTGAACGACTTGAGGCAGAGGTGTGCACGTCTGGCAGAGGAAACCAAAGACCTCAAAACAAAGGTACGCTTTTGCTGGTTCTCATCATAAAAGTTGTGTATGTCATCTCAGACAACGTACTGTTTAACATAGATGCACTTTTTTCTCCCATCTTTCTAGCTGCAGCGTTACGAGCCTGAAGATGGAGCTACAGCTGACTAGACTACAGCAGCGCTTTGGCTTCTTTATTGTAATTTTTGTTTATTTTTCTGTCACTTTCAAGACATGAGTCCTCTTTTTAAGTGAGGGCCAACCATTTTTATGTATCTATTTTTTGTAAATCTTATTTTCTGCTATGTTTCTTAGAATTTAACTTATTCTGTACATATATGTATATTTCTGTTATTCTGATTGTTGCTTGTTCAGCGTTTAGCTTAGCTTTACTGAAAGTGCCCTGTTATACCGACTGGACAAGTCGGTTCATTTTTTTGAGGGGCGTTTGTGAAAAAATAACTAATGTGCTAATAATTTTATTTTTCTGGCATAGTTATGAACAAGCATAAAATCTGTCCAGATTTTATTTCCAAAGATCTGGTAAAACACTGAAATGTAAGACACCAGTAAAATAAAGCACAGTCTTGTAATTATTGTCGTATCACTGATTTAACTTATTTCTAAGAGCAATGTATTAATTAAGCCTTTCTTTGGAATATCAGTATTTTACTAGATGCAGCTGTGTATTTCAATATAACAGTCATTGCTTTCTACTAAAAATAATACAAAGAAAAAGGAAGACTGGTATCGGCACATCTGGTTTAATCAGATTTAATAATTTATGAGTCAAAACTATGAAGCAGGATAGTGATCAAACAATATTCTTGTTGGTGAGGTCCGTGCTGCTGTGTTGGCTGCTTATTGATATGCTCAGGTAATGGCTGAGTGTTGACTAAATCCCCCTGCTAATGCTGTAAAACAGAGAAACTGAACTGCAAACTTCAAACAAAATCATATTAATCTTAAAAATATTCAGTATGACTTTATGGTACAAATGTATCTATGATGCCGTTACATTTTTAACAGCGTACTATGTGACTTATCAAAGTGTCGCTGTTATGAAAAGTAAATATGTATTGAAAAAAATGGAAGTTGCCAGCCTAAAGAGCAAGTGCAGTAGCCAGAATGTACTAACATTTCACTATATAGTGAAATGATAATGGGAATTTTTATGTTATGTCACACTACAATGAAAAACACCACTTAAGACGTCTAATCTATTTGTGGCCCAGTGCAGGCCTTGTATTATACCAAAAAGATGCATGGTTATTTTTGTTGTCATGTTAATTGGGTAGCAATACATATAGGAAGCCACAATAAAAAAAACAGGTTTATTCCAAAAGCAGTTGAACAAATATCCTGTAATTCCTATTTAAATAGCCTACAGTACGACACCAAAAGCAATTTTAAATGTCTATTTCATTGGTTGAACTGTAATGGGTTAAGGTTAAAGCATGCCACATTATTTAGCATGAATTGTTAAACATTAAGAACAAAAACACAAACCAAAATATGAGTAAACTCTCACCAGGCAGCCCATAGTGTGTTAAATCCTTAATGCAGATATGGCAGTCGTATCGATACGCCTGTTCTTGCTCCTACTGCTGTAAGGAAAAGGTGCATTCACAGTTTAGATTTGCAGGTCTGCTGCTCTTTTGCTTGCATTACTTGCCACTGATGTTTTGTGCCTGGATCCTGAGCTGGAGTCATCCACTGACTCTGGAGTGGGGGGCCGGCTTTGATGTTTGGCATCTGATTTTTGGTGTGTTCGAGTGGAGGGAGTTCCACTGCTGGCTTTTGCACCTTCATAGGAGTTTGTGTCAGAGCTTTTACCCTCCGACACTGTAGAGCAATTAAAAGAACCATGAGCCCTCCACGGCCTCCTTAATGCACTAACTGGCAGTGTGGGAGTGTCCGCTGCCTTTTGTGAGCATTTTGGAAAGTCTGGGCTCCCTCTTTCACAGCCACCATCCTCTTTACTGTGTGGGCGAAGATGCAAAAAGTCCTCAGCCTCAAGTTTTGGATAAATCAGGGAGTCGCAGCATGGCGAGCAGGGCTCGTTGGTAGTCAAGGGGCAGTCACAATGTGGGGGGCTTTGAGCTGAACATCTGGAATCATCCAAATTATGCGGAGTGGCCAGCTCGCCCTGAAGAGGTAGACAAGTTGAAGGTTTGATTAGGTTTGGGTACATTGTGCCCTGTATCCTCTCCATCATGAAGTTGTAGTCACTGGGTGCAGAGGCAATCGTTGCCTTTCGGGGTACATTGGAGCATATTTGCACAACAGATTCTTTTTTACACTTGTTGGCATAGTAGTCATCAAGTTCATCTCTCTCGTCTCTCAAGTGAGGGTAGAAGTCCAAGATGCCCCTTTTAATCCTTTTGTAACTCAGATGTATGATCTCCAAGATGTTTAGGAATAGAGAAATTGCAGCAATGCATTGCATGAACACCATGAAGACACTTTTCTCTGTTGGTCTGGAAACATAACAGTCCACAGCATTGGGACAAGGGTCCCGCTCACACTTGAAGAGTGGGTAGAGGTGAAAGCCATAAAGTAGGTACTGGCCTGTCATGAAGGCCACCTCCACAACCGAGCGAGTGACAACGTGAGCAACATAGGTACGCAGCAAAGAGCCCCTCAAAGGAGCTTTGTTAAGCTTCCCCTGATCCAGCTGTTTCATTTCCCGCTCAATCCTCTTCCTTGCTTCTGCCAACTCCACATCGACCAACTCCAGCTCTCTCCGCAGCAGCACCTTCTTCTTCTGCCGTGCCTTCTCCATCGCCCGCAGCCTGTAGAGAGCGTGGCCCATGTAAACTAGCGAGGGAGAAGACACAAAAATGACCTGCAACACCCAGTAGCGGATGAGGGAGATTGGGAAAGCATGGTCGTAGCACACATTTCTGCACCCAGGCTGCTCAGTGTTGCATATGAAGTCAGCTTGCTCGTCGTTCCACACATCCTCAGCTGCCACCCCGAGGACCAGCATACGGAAGATGAACAGGATGGTGAGCCAGATCTTGCCTACCATAGTGGAATGGATATGCACCTCCTCCAAAACCCCCCCGAGAAAGTTCCAGTCCCCCATCTTCACTCTGCCATTGTTACTGGGAAAAAGTCAGTGAAATATAGAGATGAAATAATTAGAAAAGGAAATCTGATTAAACATTAGGTACAGTACACTTTGAGGAAATAAGTTAGGTTTTAAGACAGAGAGCAAAGGTATATTGACAATATAAGCAGCCTTTTTAGATTAGAAGAACACAATATAAAGGAGCACAATATACAGTAAAGGACCAAAAAAGAAGAAAAAAATAGTAGTATAATAGTAATTTAGATTTCCCAGTTCCAATGGAAGTTTGAAGAAATTACAGTACCTCTCAATTGGAAAAATGAAACATTAACTAGCAGAAATGTTGTGAAGTAATATGTGAAGTGTCACATATTTGCAAAAAAAGATATATTTATAGTAGACAGAGGACTTGTACATCCAGTGATATGTTCCCTTGGCTGGTCAGCTATCCAGTTTTGCCTTAATAAAACCAATCCCCTCAGCACTGTCATTATATAAACCAGGGCAGAGTTGTGTGCACTTGTCGTTTCCATTTACCTTGCAGCGGCATGGACAGACTGCCGGTGGTGACTTAAATCTCCTCGGGTCATGCAGCCCTGGCGCGCTCACCAAAAAGTTTAAAGAAATCGTTAGCACCCTCCACATGAGGCCCAGTACATCACCTAAACCTCCGTGACCCGCCTCTGCTTCAGTGTTGCCAAAAACAAAGTGGGAACAACTGAGCTGTTGAGGGGAAGTTGCCAACACAACTCTGAGTAGAAAAAGTCAATACCAACAGCTTCATCAATGCATTTGGATCACAGCCTCACAGTGATGGGGCTGTAACCGGTTGTAACACAGATATTGACCTCACTATTTGCAGGCCAGGACTGTTTTTTGTCTTTTAATTCAGTAATTAATTTTTTTGTTGTTTTATCTCTTCAAACAAAGATGCTGCATTCTCACCAAACATATTTGTTGGTGGTGCATTTAGGTGTGTATATTAAGTGTGGGTGTAAATAACCAAGCTTTTTCCAAATAGATAGACTACATGCTTAGCATTTGTTAGCACTCAATTGTTTGGGCCTATTTGCTCAATATGTACAAAGAGAATGAAACAGTCACTGTGGTTAGAATCGCCACAGTATCAATACCAGTTAGTTAATCACACAGCCCTTGTACGATCAATAGTTTTCTTCTGTAGTGAAGTAATCAATGAGTCATCATGTCCGATTTCATACTCTGCTGCACCTCTCTGGGTGTAATGAAGTTCTTATGCACTTGACACATAATAATGTCATCCCATTTACAAGAAATCTATCACAGTGGATTAGTGTGCTTGCAAACTGCTTGTTGCCAACTGTCCCAATTTTAAATACCTTTAAATGCCTCTGTGTGATAAGCATATTTATTATCTAAGGTCAGTCATGATGGTACAGCTTCATGTCCATGATGCAAAATGTTAATTAATTGTTCTTTTGCTTTACAGAGCATGACAAACTATCTCCAAGAGTGGGAATAGTTGGCCTAATTTCTGCATTGACAAGATTCAACCCACCAGCTCAGATTATTTTCCCCCACGTCTGTCACAATGAAGCTGAACTTTTCCCTTCTGACCTAGAATCTGTCATTCTCCACAGCGGAGCAGGATTGATTGAAACCAGTCTGGTACAAACACATTATAGGTGCAGAGGCTCACACTGGGGAAACATATTGGGAACATTCCAATGTTATTTCCTCCTATTTCAATGCAAAAAAATCAATGTTGGTGTGTACTTTTACCCCAGGACATCCCCTGGCTGACTGTCTATCTGCACAACTAATTGGTTCAAAAAATATTTTTTGGGTGGAATTTCATGTCAGCAATCTGAAAGTCTTTTATTTTATCAATTATTTTGGAGAAGATGAATTGCCAAAATGTGATGTATACTGTATACTGTATATACATTACACTTCCTTGCAGTTTATAAACTGGTTTGGCAATAAATTACCTAACCCTTAAACCTTCATAAAGGATTCTGGACAAATATCCTTCACGTTTTGCTTGTGGTTGCTTCAACATTCAAGGCAGAAGGAGTGAGTGTATATAAGAATTTCTAACTTGTTTATTGAACTTTCTTCTGTAGAGAAACCATATCAGACAAAATATGAATTGGATGTAAAACATCAGTAGAAGGGATATTTACATTTAGCTTCAGTTTCAGTTTCTCATTGGCAACAGCACAGCATTTAAGGTCTAAAAGAATGAACGGATAACAAAGTATATTATAAGATTGTCACTTTGTTAACTCTGAAATTATGGTTCATAATAATAAAAAATACAGGATGAACAAATGAGTTGAAATGGGTAGCATTTGGCAGCTATTTTAAACCGGAAGGTTATGACAATGGATTCAAACAGTGGATAAACAAGGGAATCGCAGTCGATTTTGTATCGTCCAATGACATCAGATTTCTGATTTTTCCATTTCTGGTGTTTCGGGATACACTAAGTTATATTTATGAGCTATATTTGGAAAATATAGAACTTTCCACATGTAAAAAGCAGTCACTGTCATATAGAAGTCAAATACATGTAACAGAATCCCAGCACCATCACACAGCAGACTGTAGTACATTGTACACTGCAAATTATGTATAAATATTCAGACAAAATCAATACCATTATCCTGCTATTTTTATCTACGCTCAGATTCAATTTGACAAAACATTAAAAACATCACATTCTATTAAAAAATATTTAAACATTGAGCTGTGGAATTCAAAACCATGTGTAGGAGGTTTCTGTTTAGTCTTTGGTCATAGTTAAACATGTCATATTAAATAAATCAAGTACATATTCTAACTATCTTATTCTATAAGATCTGTTTCTCTATTACAATATGTACCCAATGCCCTTCTCACACCAGTAACACAATAACATTAAAGGTGCCCTGCCGGTGTTTGGTATTTTTTGCCCCCAACATCTCCTTCCAGGCAGCACGGCAATGGTTATGTTTAGGGTTAAGGTTAGTTGCCTGGAAGGCGATGTTGGAGGAAAAAACCACCATTGAGCTGCCCTGCCACACAAAAACTTTTTACTTGCATTTTTTGAAATATGTTAGATCCATATGTGTGTGTGGCATATTGTGAATGTGAAAATGAACAGCCATCTCCTCTGTCAGCTCTAGCCACTGTAAAGAAATAAGCAGAGAAATCAGGCAATTACAAAAGCTGGTCAGTCTGACGTCATGTTGCCTAAGATTTTTTTACTATTTATGAGCTCACCTAGTTGCGCTGGGTAAAGGATACTGATAGCCAGGTGCTCAATGGCTAACAGTTAGCCAATCAGAGCAGCTTAGCTCGTTGAATATTAATGAGAACTGGCACAAATCGAGCTGACTCTTCCTGCAGGCTTTCTATACCACAATAGAATGGCTTGAAACAAGGTAACCAAGGCATTTATCCACAAAAAATGTTAAAGAGTCTGTGGTAGAACTTCAGACATTACCACAACTTCATAAAATACGTGTGGCAGGGCACCTTTAAAGACTTGACATTTATAGACATATGAAAAAGAATATATACCGTCACTAAGCTATAACTTGCACTTAAGATTCAAAAGATGTCCCTACAGTTTAGTAGGGGTATTGTACAATATCAACCACTGTTTAATTTTACCAACAGTATCTAGTGTTTCCAAAAGATGTTTATGTTTAAGGCCAACATTTTGTATTGCCAAGGTTAAAAAACAAGTAGGACAGAGAAGTATAAGAGAAAAATTAATCAACAGTTTTACAACTCAACATGTCCTTAGCCACGTCCTGTCAACAGGAAGTGACTGAAACAATATCATGGCATTAAGCCATGGCCTGATGGTAAACCAGCCCTTTTGCTTACAAAAGGAAGATCAACTCAAACTGTTTAGTATTCATCTTTTTTCTTTCCTGAGATTTCATTGTGAACCCTTTCTTCTTGTCAGTGTTGTCAAACAGCCATGTCTTCATGAAATTTCATGTTTTAATGCAGGGATTTCAACACGTTTAAGGCATATTTTATGAATACTGAAAGTCCATGATGATTCAACAGAATGTTAGCACAGAATAGCGTACAATGATTAAAAAAACAGTCTGGGTGTCATTTCCTACTAAACTTCCTGATAATCATGACAAGTACAAAGAGGTCTGAACATTTTTTTTTTTAAAAAAAAAAAAAAACACTCAAACAGAAAAAACAATAACAATGAAAACACAATCAAACGAGCACAGATAGAATTGAATTAAGTTCTACATTACTTACTTTTTAAGGACTATTTTGGTCAAGACTGTCTAAAATGTTTAAATATTCCTTCTGCAATTCTACACATAAACAGCAGGATGAACCCTTCCCCTTGAACTCCCAAGTTCAGCTTTAAGAAGAAGAAAATCTGATATAAAATACCCTGTGCATGATTTCGCTCTGAAATGCATCAGTATAAAATACAGTTTCCTGAATGTGATATTAAAGGCGTTTAGTGTTAATTTAAAAAAAAAAAAAAAATTTGTGGGTGAGTGCAGCTTTATGTCCCTATGGTGCTGGGGACAGGAAGATATTGAAGACCACAGCAAAGACCACACAGAGTATGTAGCCTACTACACACAGCCAGAAACGTGGGTCTTTGAGTAGCTTCTGGTTGTAAGCGCTGAAGAAGACATAGCCGATGGTCATCCCGGCCACAATTCCTCCAAAATGAGCCACAAAGGACACCTGGGGGAAGAAGATAAAGTCAGGTTGCAGAGCTAGCGTGTTGGCATACTTGCCCAAATAAATGAAACATAGGCCCCTTGACTACTGTCATCCGACCTCACACCCAAAAACCACTTGCAGAACCAGTTTAACAAATAACACAGAGAGTCTGTGAAAGAAAAAGGGAGATACCAAGGTGGGGGAGGGAATAAGGTTTTTAAGAGTCTGAAGCCTTCTTCAAACAGGAATAAAATACAAGCTTTTTCAAAACTGAAAGTATGGAGTCAAAGGACAATGTGGATTACAGAATTTAAAAAGAAGTGTGTTGTGAGGGAAATGTGTTGGTTTCCAGTCTTTGCCCATAAGTATGTTGTAAGAGAGGTGTTTTTCAGGAAGTACAATCAAGTCCCAGCAAGAGCTACTGGTCTTGCCTGTAGCAACAAGCAAATTAAACCCATCACCAATACATTTCAAGTTGGGGGGAGGCTAGCTGCATTAGCTGGATTGTGCTGGAGGTTCTTTCCTTATCTGAAAAGGTTTAGCAAGTGTTTTTTTTATTTTTTATTCTGGGGTAGGAAATTCATACCTGCATACCAGCCTCCTGGCTGACGAATCTTCTGTAGAAGGCAAATCCAAAATCTGTGCCAACTGTGAAGAAAGAAAGTAATACATGTAACATTTCTGAAGTGTGATGACAGCAGTTAGAAAACTAACAAAATGGGTTGAAAACACAGCAGTGAACATACCAAATATCACAATGGCGAGGATACGAAATATTCCAAGGAGAGGAATCATTTCTCGGAAATTCTGTGAAATGAAACCATATTATCAGTCACTGTGCTAATATTTTATCTTACAAAGGGCATTAAACAAAAATAAGCTTGAAAACAGAGTGGATGCTTCACAGAGCAGAAATGCCACAATCATTTTATAGCAATATGGGTAAAAATGTTGGATGTGCTCAGTAGTTCAAGAACATACAGTATATTCTCTTAAAATTACATAAAAAAAAAAAAAAACTATCAATAACATTTATTTTTAAAAAAATTGAAAAGTGAGGTGGTACTGTATATACACTATTCTGAAATACTGATGTGCGTACCAACTCTGAATTTTCTGTAAACTTACCACTACTGCATTCATAAAATAGCCTCCCAACAGGGCATAAACACCCCCAGAAGCTCCCACCAAAGCACTGAAAGGATCAAAGATGGAGCTGGCCAACGAGCCTGAGGGGAAACAGAAATGATCAGTTTTAAAATCAGTGGCATTTCAGATGGCAGGGACTTGCTCCAACACGAACAAGAAAACACAACTTCAAGGCGAGTAAGAGTTGGGTGCATTCACAAACACTGATCAAGTCCAGCCAGCTTAAGCTGCCTGTGTAACAATTAAATGAAAGTTTCAATTCAATTTTATTTATAGTGCAATATCACAACAGGAGTTATCTCAGGAAACTTTACAGATAGAGTAGGTCTAGACCACACTCTATAATCTACAAAGACACAACATTCATCTGGCATGACCAGATATTTTATAAATATTTTAAATGATACAAAACAACCAAATGGTGGTAGGTAATACATCTGATTTCATATACTGCTTTAGTAAAAAAAAAATAAAAAAAATGTTCAGGGCTCTGGGTTATATGACAAGTGACAAGTAGCTCTCACCTAGACTATTGTCGACACATAAGCAGGACGCAAAAAACAAAAATTACTGTTGCACTAGTCTGGACATTGTGCCGGGCCAACATTGCAATAAAGGTTTCCTAAATAATAATAACAATAATAATGTATACTTTATTAATCCCACAAGGGGAAATTACAATTTACACTGTTATTACACACAGGCCTGAATTACATACACATGCTCATGTCCTATACATACACTACTGGAGAGATGTCAGAGTGAGGGGGCTGCCCATGGAAAGGCGCCCCGAGCAGTTGGGGGTTCAGTGCCTTGCTCAAGTGCTGAACTGGCACCTCTCCAGCTTCCAGTCCACCACCATACTTTGGTCAGAACGGGGACTTGAACTAGCGACCCTCCGGTTCCCAACCCAACTCCCCTACGAACTGAGCTACTGCCACCACTAAATGCCATGTATATAAATTTGCTGTCAGTTTACTAAATGATTGTGCGTTTTGTGTAGATTTTGACTTTTAAATGTTTTATTACACTTTGTTTAAAACGGCAAAGTGGAGAGGCCACGTTCACATGGTTGGAGCTGGATGGTGAATGTGACGATGCTGGATACACCGTGACCCTTTTTGTGGATCTACTGATCGCTGTGGATTACTTTTATTTTCGTGTCATTGGATCTTACAGATCTTTTCTTCGTAATGTGTGGTGGTGTGATGGTGTGATTGCACGTCCGTTACGTGCTGTGTTCCCCAAGTGTAAGGCCAGGTCTCAGCTGTTAGAATAAGTTTATTTTTTTTTTTTCATGCACTCCCCTGGTTTGAATGTCAAACTCCACCTATGACAGAGACACTGATACAGATATTAAAATAAATAAATATATATATATAATTCATAACATTTATAGCAGTTGGTATGATGAACAGTAGCGATTATGGTACAAATAAAGATAATAGAACTAGACTGGAAATAATGGTGGTAGCAGTGTAGGGTGTAGCAGGGTGTAGCAGGACATTGAGCAGGACCAAGGCAACAGCTGTACAAAAATAAAAAGTATCCAGGTGCAACAATTGGGCTATTTTTACTCTATCAGGGGGAAAAAAACCGGTGATGCTTACCTGCTAAGACACCACAGAGGTAAACCATTCCCACTTCAAATCCTTTGTGGACCAGTTCCAGTGGGATTCCCACCAGCAGCTGCATCAACAGGTTTCCCACAATGTGCTGCACACTAGACAAGCAGGGGTGGAGAATAAGCAGAATATACTTCATACTTCATGGAGGTAAAATGTCATACAGGGGGGCGGAATATCAGAAACACCCGTGGCTCCACAGTAAATACCAGGTAGTTATAATAATACTAATGTATGGATTTTAAGGGTGTTTTTTTTCTATAGTTTTATTTAAAAAAAAATCCCATGAAAAAACCAAACACTTCCCTACGTCTTCTGTGGCCACAAGCCTATTTGTCCCACTGGAAATGTAAATCTTTGAAAACAGCTGTCAAATATACGGTGAATGTATAATGCAACTGTAGGTTTTAATAAATGTTACTCAAACAGGAGTAAACTGTGTTTTTGTTGGGGACTATTTTCAGCTGTGGATTAACACACATGTGGTGACCTAGTGAGGATTTGTGGATAGAGGGGGTTATATGGGAGATTGACTCATGGGATCTGTTGGGAAAAATATAGTATATCACCAGCCCTATCCTCTAAGCAAATATCCTGTTAGGTGTGTTTAAGTTAGTGTTGGCGTGTGACTGTGACCACTGTTCCTCTTGCTAATCTAGTTTCCTATGTGCTTCTGTGTAGTCATGATTTTTGTTTTTCCTGTGGTTTAGAGTATTACTCTAATGATTTGTAACTGATGGTTTGCTTGCCACATCACATGCAGTACATGTACACAGACAGATGTGCCGGCAATGACTGTTTGGCCTCTGTGTACCTCTATAAGCGAGCCTTTGTAACTGGGAATATGAAGTAATTCATAAGCTTCAAATTCACAATTCAAAAGTGTCAAAATCCTGATGACATGTACCAAACACAGGAACGCTTAATAAATAAAGAGTCACAGTGGTTACAACCTGCAGTCTCAAAAATGACAACCAAATTTAATCAACACCTCTGACAGCATCAAAAAACCCACAAAGACTATACCACAATACTGTACTGTAAAGTGTCTGCGGGTATTTGTCCACTCTCAACACTGACTCAAGCTTTCATTGTGTAAGTAAAGGTATCTTTAAAGGGTTATAAGGCTTATTCTGAACCTCCTTATGAGATCTCATCTTGACACTTCTCATTTTGAGACTATAGGGTGGTTATATGGTAGAAGATAGAGTCTCTCAGATTCACCTGTGCATGGTGCATAGGACTGTGCATGGGGCTGTCCCCAAATATTTAATCAATTATTTTAACAGAGTGAGAGATGTTCACAGCTACTCCACCAGGGGCAGCTCCACTGATTTTGTACAGTACCTCCTAGTGTAGGTTAGGAGTCCTTTTTGCATGCGTCACTACCCAATGTGAGTCGAGTGCATATGTGAGTCACACATGCTCAGATTTAAACGGTTTACGGCATAATGGTCTCATACTGAAATTTGTGAAATCCATAAAGTAATAAACTTTTCTCATTACAAACAATAATAGAAGATGGAAATAATTTCAAAAACATTTTAGCTATTTATGATTGTTTGATTGCTCAAAACTCCATTCAAGTGACAGCCTTTGTTGTGTTTAACTGCTAACTTGTAGCCAACAGTGAACAAACTTCGTTATGTAGGTCCATTTTTATTGTATCGACACTACAGAAGTCTCTTGTTAGAATAGGCTACATGTCGCAAAGTGATGCATGCGCAAATCACATCTGCACTCGACTCACATCGGGTGGTGACAGTATGTAGCGACAAGCCTGTGGAACAGGTTGCCAGGAAATCTCAAAGATGGTCAGAAGTTTAGGAGGTTTTAAGCAGGCACTGAAAAAAATGCTTCAGATGCCAATCTTACTATATTTTTATTACTGTATTGTCTTGATGGATCCATTTAATATATGTATGGATGTGAGGATTTATGCTTGATCTGCTGCCACTTGCTCTGCCCCCAAGGGACTACAAGAGAAATAAGCCCCAGAGGTGTATTGTGTTATCTTGACTTTTTTATGTATGGTGCAAAACTGTACTGTAGCTTATAACGAAAGGGTCAAATAAAATCAATCAATCAATCAATGGAACGCCCTTGCTTACCCAGCATGGACAAACATATAGGACAGAAAGCGCCATGCCTCCTTCCTGGACTCAGGCTTGTATGAGAGCGGGCTTTTCCAGATGCCTTCATCCAGGGTCACCCACTGCTTCTGAGGCTTCCACACAGCATAGTAGATAAACACTGCCAGCTTGTGAAGACCAGAATAGCAGAATATACACACAAGTTAGTCTTTAAGAACGAGCTAAAAAAAGTCAAACTGACACTGTCTGCCTTTAAAGTGCAGCAGCAGCAACAGATGTTGGGGTCAACGCTAAATTTCAAAACAGCTGTGAAAATAATAATGGGAAGGATGAATCAGAAATACGGATGTTTTAGTGTATTTAACCGAGCACAGAAAATCCCCCAGTGTGCAGCTCATACGTCTAAATGCCTGAGTCTGTGGGAATATAAAGTGACGGGAACAAACACTGCAGCTTGGTCAATCTTCTCTGGGTAAATAAAGGGCCTTCTCCCCCAAATAAGAAAATATTCACATACATTCAAATGCAATGACATTGGACATCAGTGAGCTACAAAGAGTGAGCTGTATGAGTAGGCAAGTGTGCAAAGCACTCAGTGATAAGAGTTAAGCAACAGCCACAATTATTTTACATGTTATAGGCGTATGGTTTCATCCACAGATAAGTAATATCCAAATTAATTCAATTTTAAGTACTTATTTCTCCCAATCTTAGGCATTACAACTGTGTTTTACAATAATGTCATTCATTGTGTGTTTACACCCCAGCCTCCCAAAGGTGTCCACAGGTGGAATTATTGTTGTTGAAGAACACATTAATAGACACTTACATCTACATAATAGTGCGTTACCATTTTTTCAGATTTTCATTTCCTGCCTGTTATTGCTAAATAAGGGGACTCGGAGTAAAATGTTGCAAAAACATGATAATATAAAGACAAAAGAAGGAAAAACACAGAGTAAACTGTAAAAAGACAGTAAACCATCTCTGCTATGACAGCTCACAAGTCTTATGGCTTCTGGACTAAAACCAAATTTGCTACGGTTTGTTTTTCATACAGACAATCTGAGTAGCATTCCTGGGGGCTTTAGCTTAAAGTTGTTTAAAAAAAAAAAAAAATTAAAAAATAAAGACTGCATACCTCCATTTAAAGCCATAGGTTTTGTGGCAAAATGATTCCACAGCATCCCCCCTCCTGCTATCGCAACAAATAACTAATCCTCCACATTCCATTTACCTGAATCTAAAAGTCAAAGACACATGCTGGCTTTCTGTTCACACAATCAAGAAAAAGCATCTCTAAAGCCTTCCAGTGAGGATCAACTGCACCAGATCTACCCTAATGGTGTTTTTCCATTGCATGGCACCTGCTCGACTCGGCCACAGTGCCCCATCCTCCTCTTTCCATTGCAGATTAGTACCGCGAGCGTGGCTGGTCGTCATAGCAGGAAACTGCGGTGACCTAACGCGACACATACACAGAATGCCGCAGGTGTGTTGTTTTTGATTCTCGGCATGTGGCTGTTGCCACAGCCAGAAAACAAATTTAGTAGTTCCGTCAAAGGATTCAAATATTTAAATCGCATTAATATGATAGTTAACTCGCAATTAATCACACATTTTTGCCTATTCTAAAACTCTATTAGTTTCTTTTTGAATTATTTGTTTATTATTTTAATGCTCTTATCAACATGGAAAAGTGGAACGGCTTGCTTTGTGCAAATGTTTTTTTATTGAAAACAACATGAGCATATAGCCTACTGTAGTGTTCAATTTCACACGTAACATTCTTCCTTGGAGCAAATAATCCATCAAACACTGTCGATCAATAAAAGAGTAAAAAAAAAAAAACTTTGACAAGGCTGGGGGGGGGGATTCTCATCAGCCGTGTGCTTGGCCATCAAGTGGTATTTCAGACTGGGCATGCTGCAATGATAGCTCAGACAAAACACACAGATCACTTTGGTCTTGTCCATGGAACCATTTAGCAATCCATTCAGAATCTTATTAGCATCCAGTTCGACATCTCGCGCTCACCATCCACTCAAAACCTAACATTACTACTCTTTGGCCGGCTCGCAAGCCCAAACAACTGTGTGCGGCGTGCCTGTTGTTTTGTTACCGGTCTATCTAGATCCAGTGTGGTGTTGTAGTTTTTCTAACGTTACTAGTTGTTGCAACAGCACGTGTAAAAAAACTACAAAGTTTACTAGACCAAAAAGAACGTTAATCTCACAATAAAAAAATTGACATCGTTAAAATGACTTTGCATTAACGCAGTTAATGACGCGTTTAACTGACAGCACTAAAATTTTGTTTCAAAAAGGAGCTGTACAAGGCCAGTTTGTTCAGGACACCCCCGTCTTTCGCTAGCAATGATGACGCAGTGAATAGTGCCGATTCTCTCCGGAAAAAAAAAATCTGTAGGTTGCAGGTTTTCACATCACCTTTTGGTATCGCCTCAGCTCTCTTGGAACCTTGATTGAGGTAGTACTATTATAAAAAAAAAAAAAACATACCTGTTGCAGGTACCAGGGACTTTTTTTTCGTAATGGAAAACCTCAAAAATGCAAGGAGAGTCGAGGTGAGGCGAGTCAAGCAGGTACCATGTAGTGTAAAAACGCCATAAAGCTCATAAAACTGAAAACAGTCTGGAAATGAAAAACTCATGAAAACAACTGTTTTCACTGACAACATGCCTACTAGTACTGCACTTTATGAATCAGGACATTAACAGGAGGCGGCAGAGATGCCAACACAGACAGAAAGAATGAAATGAGCGCTCATTGCTGTACAAGAGCTTCTCAGTTTAGAGCTTAGTTGTTCACGGATTTCCACTAAAAGTGCAGAATTGTCATGGTTTAAAAATATCACCATGCTTCTTTAAATCTGGCTCAACATCTGCTCTACTTAATACAACCACAGCAAATCTATACACTAATTAACACATTGGCTGCATGTACACAAAGTGTGGGCTGGATGTATAATGAGATCTCAGAATCCATACTGATCATTACTGTACTCAAACAAATATGTGTGTCATGTACATTCAGGGAAACAGCTACCTCTGCAATACTGATGAGGATGATGAAGATGGGCGGAGGGAAGCAGTTGGCCCGTTCCAGATAGGTTTCACGAAGATCTTCTGGAAGCATCCATCTGGACATAGAATGATGGAACTTCTCACAACATCCCATTTCTCTTTATTATCAGGCTGGTCTTCTTCACCCTTAAACCGTCTCCCATCTCGGTCCACGGGGAACGGCTCCTCCTGCTCGATGTCGATGTCCTCCATCACTGCTCCAGTCCTACACAGCAGATTTAATAGTCAGAGTTAAAGATGAGTGAAATGACTCCAAATTAACCATTATGTTGAAACATCTCTCTAAAACAGCTTCAATAAAAACATTATTAACTTCGTGAAGGTAGAATTTATTGCAAGGCCAGCTGTATTATACTGCATTCGTTTACACTAGGTGTACCTAATAAACTGGCAAATATTGAGATATAAAATTACATATACTGTGACATCTATATTGCCAATATTCTAACATACAAATTGATTAAAGTGCCTAGAAACTGATCACCATAGATTAATAAATATGCTATCACAGGCTAATCCCTCAAGTACTTCTGTCCTAAAAATAAATAGAACTGGCAGCTAGAGGTGCAAACCACAATTATTTATAGTATGGATTAATTGTTTTGTCTATTTCATTTTTGAAAATAGCGATAAATGCCAATTATAACTCCCACAGCCAAAAGTTTGGTCATCAGATGTCTTACTTAGGGCTGGGTACCAAATTTAATACTTTTTAGGCACCGACTGAATTACCTCTAAAGTATCAAGTATTGAAAAAGGGATCACTCAATACCAAATTTCAATACGTAAAGAGTAAATCACATCAGCGTCAGTGAGCCAATAAGTATGTCCCATGCTTCTACCAAGATCTAAAAATGATGGTGATTGGCTGTCCAATGTCTAGGAACCGGTATTGAAGTCACTGCATTGTATACAATACCCTTACTTCGTCCAAAAGCTTAAGATATTCAGTTTACTATCATGTGTGATAAAGAAAGGAAACATTTTAGGAAATAAAAAAATAGTTGCCGATTTAATTTTCTACTGATTGACTAATCTTAGCTGCTCTACTGACAACTAAATTGAATACACCTATTCCACACAATTGTCACACCCCAGAGTCCAAGGGTATAGCCTACAACAATGTTGTGTTCAAGTGAAAGAGATGCAATCTAACTAACCTAATCTTACTCTTGGAAAGAAGAACATCATACTGAATGCCAGACATCAATCAATCAATCAATCAATCAATCAATCAATCTATCAATCAATATTTATTTGTCACGTTAAATCATAAACCACAATTCCAGTGTAATGATCTATTAAATGTAAACATGTTTACAAGAATGAACCCTTACTGACTGAACGCTCATTACAAATGACTCCTGAAATGTCCAGTATTACACTATATCTCAAAGTAATTAAATACACTCCTTTAGTAAGGCCATGCTCAAGCCTACAATTTGTAGATAAATATGAGCAAAAAAGTTTTACACAAAACCACACTAAACATGAAATAGCATTACTTCCCCTAGGCTTAGAGAGAAGATGATAGAGAATCCAGTTAAAGTTCCAGTAACCTTTCAAAGGAGCCTGACTTGTTGATTTGCGTTTCCTGTTTACTGGGCGTTGCTGATGTTAATACTCTGATTGTCAATTTTGTGGGTTAGAAACTACTCCTGGCAACTTAAATAAAATGTAATCTAGTTAAGGACATTGTAAAGTTATCTATAGTTTGTTTTGAATGAAGTTGACCTAACGTTGGCCTTTACTCACCTAATCCTTCAACAGGAAGAGTGCAGATGGCCCAAAGCGGTCCCAAACGCATAAATATTGACTCAAACTAATTCAAACAACTCGATGTGTGTGCTGAAGAGTGCATAGGTTCATATACTGTACTGGAGTTCAAAATACTGAACAAAAACGTTTTTAAAACCATTCCTCCATGTTTTCGGACAACCCGCGGAATCCCTTCTTCAACCCGACCGTCCGTCCGTCACTCTGTGGGATCCGAAGGAGAAAAAAAGAAAAGCAAAAAGCATTTGGAGATAATTATAGACCTTTCATTGCTTGTTCCTGCAAGAAACTTCCTTCCTCAGCCTTGATACCCACCGCTGGAACACGCTTCCACAAAACTACAGGAGAGTTTCACAGAAACTCAGCGAATACTGATGTCTGCAACTCGCTCACAACTACAGGATACCTGTTTCTTCCCCCGTGCCACACCTGGTGTCAGTGACGTCACAGACATATTATTACACACACACACACACACACACACACACACACACACACACACACACACACACACAGAAGAGAAAAAGGCAATAGCGACCATATTTGATCCATGGTGCCATTTAAATAGATTAAACAGCGTCTAATACGTTAAAGTGCACTGAGGTTCAAGTTCCAATTTAAATAAATGTTGCATCACCTAACATGTACCACAAGGTGGAAGTAGTGTCCACAATTAGGAATCATGGGATGGTTGTATACGTTTACAATAGAGGCTGCTTGCTAAATAAAAGACTGTAGATACATTTTCAATTAACAATGTCATCAGCAGGTGGTGTAATAGCATTTCCTGATTGCCAGTGGATCATGTTTTTCCTCATTTCTTAAATTCATTCGTGTTTTAAATTATATTGCACATTAATAATAAATTGGCAAATATAAAAATTAACCTGAGCTAGAATCTCTGAGAAAACAACAAATTTATCTTCAAAACTACTTACGACCATATCCGTCCAAACAACTGGACATAGACCTTCTGGTGAGATAAGGCTGATGCAATTAACAATTGTTCTTAAAATTTCAGAAACCCAAACATATTCCATTTATAATTATTTATATCCGGAGGTTTAGGTTTTGATTTTCAGTCTATCACCTGCTTCAAAATATATATATATATATATTTTTTGGGCATTTTAGGCCTTTATTTCTATAGGACAGCTTAGACATGAGGGGGGAATGCCATGCATCAAAGGGCAAGGCATAGTCAAACCCACTGTGTCAAGGACTAGACGCATGCTCTACCAGGTGAGCTAACCAGGCATCCGCCTGATTCAGTTTTTAGTGAGATTGTCTTCAACTTTTAAGGTAAGATGGATTCTTTATAGGTTGCGGGGGAAATGAAAAAGTAAAACCACCACAGTTCAACTTAGCAAATTTAATTTGCTGAGAAGATCATGTGATAGTAGGGAAAGCTCCAAAACTACTCAGATTACAAAACACAACAACACATATATGTTTCAAGAAAACATCACAGGCAACAGATTTTAATCACAGAACTTTTATTTTTTTCAAAAGGGAGAAAAATCCACATTCTCAGGTAAACAGTTGAGGGAGGGGGGAGGGGTGGGGGGCGCAAGAAAGGGGGACAATGTGAGAAGCAAGAGCCTTTAAATACAGCTGCTGAAGGTTATACAGAATGAGCACATGATAAGCTTTTTCTACAGCGCCGGCAAGAGTTTTGACACAGATTTGCTTTAGTCCAGATTTCCAGAAAGAGCATATGAACCTAACAAAAAAAAGGGTTAAAAAAATAAAATAAAATAAAAAGGGTGGGCTTCATACATAGTTTATCTTTCAGATTATTTTAACTTTTGGCCAGCAGCAATAGTTTTAAAGTAAGAAATCAACATTTGGATTAAAAATAGGATAAACCATGGCACCCAGTTTGAAATGGGGGAGGGGGGGGATAGGAAAATAAAATGAAAATCAAGTGGAAGAGAGGGCAGTAGAAGAGCAGCTGTCTCGTGAGAGGAAGCTGGGATCTCATCATGGTGAGTTCAAGAGACATCTGAAACACACAATGATTGATGCTGTAGTCAGACACGGTAACAATCAAATCATCCCTTTTAACTCCGAACACAGCTCAAACAAGAAATGTATACTTTGACAGAATTGTCTTTCTGAAGGAAATGGTTTAAAATACTTACAACTAGCAGGCCGGGCGCCGTATCTTCGCATGATCTGGTCTTGTGTGAATTTCACAAAAGATTCATATTGTTCTGGAAACAGAAGAAGGTGAAGGTGAGGATGCGTGGATTCAAACGCCGTCTTTCTAGGTCTGTTTTTGTGCACCTGCACAACAGGAAAACTGCTAAATCTCTTCTGCTTTGTCCCCTTTCAGGTGGCAAACAACAAAACGGTGCACACACAGCAAACATCTGGCCAAACTGCTGAGTCTCAGCTTGTTAAACTACTGTTCAGTCTCCTACGCCTGACTGTACATTATGTTTAATACAGCCAAACTCCCAATATAAAATTTTCATTTATAGGGCTCAGTTTCTACTGAACAATAGCAGCTGATAAATAATACTTGACAAAAATCAACATTAATATAGCCTAATGACAATGCCTCTACAGTGTAGAGCCTATTTTGACATTTACAAAAAGTGTTTACAAAAGGAAACAGCTTAGTGGGGATGGAGGGAAAGTTTGCTTCAGTTGCTGCACCAAAGTCTTCCATCTTTATTGCACCTGTTTCCCGCCCATTTACAGTCTTGGAACCTAGAAACATAAATAAACTCCAGGGGAACCATTGATGCCAACACTGCAGATGTTAATAATAATAATAATACATTATATTTAACAGCGCCTTTCATGACACTCAAGGTCGCTTTACAGTATATAAATATGTTATTAGTTATGATATGAAAAGAACCTCAAAAAAAAAGGCAGGGGGCAGGATGTTTCTCACTTTTACTGTACCTCACTGCCAGAACGTAGAAAGTGCTGTTTGGGTCAATTGAGAGTGTGCTGGTCTACTAGTTTTTTTTTTTTTTTTTAAAGAGCAATGTTTATTACCTGCAAGTTTTGTGTTAAGGATCTGTTCGTATTCCTCCCGGATCTTCTCCTCGTGGTCTTTAAGCAGCCGCTCACACAGGTAGCTCACCTGCTTCAGTGTAAACGAGGGCTGGTCCTTCCTTGAGGCACCTGAAAACACAAAAATCACATCAGCTATGAAAGAGCTGAATTGCTCACATTTCCGGACAGCGATAAGTCACAGAGACAGAAGTGTCCTCTCTCCAGAAATAGGTGCTCAGCCAGCTGCAAATTTACCGCTTTGCTGTGGGTCGTTCCTCACTTGTGCCAGCCAACAGGGTCATGCAGCACTAATGTGGACCCTTTCTCTCCCCTGGAGCCAGCTTTAGCTAGGTGATCCTTACCCAGAGGCCTTTGAGGGCTGCCGTGAGCCATTTAAAAAGAATAAAATGTTTGTAAATCACAGGAGATGATGGCAGTGCGTGGATGAAGGTTTAACGGCCGTCTCAGAGACAGAAAGAGGCCGGGTTGGGAACAGCGCAGTCAGTGTGATCTATGAGACCATCATGCAGAGCGAGAAAGAAAAACACCAGAGGGGCTTGGATTACATCTCGCACCCAACCTGCCAAATTGTGCCTTAAGCATCAAACTGCATCAGGGGCAGAAGCTAACAGCAAATGTACGATGTTTGTCAATATGAATGGTACATTTGTTGCATTTTTTTATGATGGGCACACATTTAAACAAAAAGTGGCTTGTTACAAACTGTTAATCCACTACGATCTGAACATAGTTTAGGTGCCAGTGTAGCAAGTAATATATGGACCGTAAAAACAACAAAGTTGTGACTATATGGAATGCAATTTTGAAAAGAGAAAAACACAACCAACAATTCAATTTTCTTTTCTGGGTTTGACTAGTCTGTGATTTAGATGTTTACCAGTAGGAATTTTGGCTTTATCAACTGGTTTACAAAGAAAACAACAAACAACAAACAACACACACACACACCCCCCCATCCTGGGTGCAGATGTGACGATTTTTAGATGAGAGGGAGGAGCCACATTACACACTTTTCCCTGGCAATCACATCATAGCCACGCCCCAAAACACCTAATTTATCAAAAATTTTAAAAACCAACGAGACCATTATTAAAAAAATAAAATAAAAAAAAGATCATTCTGTGTTGCAGAAGACTTAAAAGTAGCGATTGAGACAATAAACTCATTGTGAAAATGTTTACTGAGGTAATAAATCAAGTGAGACGTGGGTCACTTGATTCGACTTCTACAGAAGCCGACCTCCATTTACAACTGCACATGTCGCCCTCTGCTGGAATTCAGATAGAATGCAGGTTTAAGGCACTTATGCATTTACAGCACTTCGCCGAACCAGATGCTCTGTCCATTCATATTAACAGTCTATGATCACACATAGTAAATGATCATTATTCCATGACACCTTTTTTGGACTTTATATCCATTTGATCAGTTATCCTTTTGGATATGATGAAGCATGGGACAACGGTTTTTGGAGTTCCATCTGAAACACATCCATTGCACATAACAGTAATCTGAGAAAATGATAATACAGCAGTCTTTTGACTGAAGTCAGATGAGAAAGACATCTCCATTTCAGAAGTGGGTTGGACTTGGCACAAACAACTATAAATCTTTTAACAAACTCACATCTGGAATCACAATCACTCTGCCCTTGTGATTGTTTTGATGAGCAGCAGTAGCCTGCCTCTTGAGACACGTGTTGGTTATGCAGGTCCAGCCAAGGATCTTTTGGCAAGCCTTGCAGAATGAATGACCTTATCATTCGTAACTCTTACAAAGGTTAGGCTTACAAAAGATGTCATTCTGGGGTTTTTTTGTGATGGTTTTGGTGTCTGAGTTGGCTGTCACTTCAAGGACTTGCTAACCAGAACAAAACAAAGCAGACATGTTATTTAAATCACCCGTGTAGCAGAGGTTTTTACCTGCAGAAGTACAACACCCACCTTCAGCTCTCAACGAACTGATCTAAACAGCAACTTAAATGTTATTGCACTCCGCACATAACACCAAAAGACGAACGTTTCTGTAAGTGGTAGGCTTGCCACGGTAGTCAGTGTTACCGCAATTACCATGTCCAATTACATTTCTTGCCCACCACGGTTTTGCCATATTTTTTAATAGAAATAAAACCCATTTAGTTAATCTGCTCCACTCAGCAGCGTTGCAGAACAGAGTAGCAGGAGTTAGATTTCACTCATCACCTGAGGAGCCCGACAAGACAACAGAGGATTTGGTGTCAAAGTGAAAAGCAAAAGTGCAGGATACAATCATTTATATCGTTTATAATATTATATATTATTAATGCGTTTTCTTGCCAGGTTCAGTTAGGGTGAATATAGACCAGATAGTGAGCCAACCACGGAGCTCAGCGTGTGTTATGGGCTAAACAGCCCAAATTGGTCTACATCAGACCGGGCAGCGCTTCGGGGAGCTTTCCCCTCCCGTCTTAACCTGGCGGTTGCAAAATGAGCCACGCAGCGAAGGCTCGACCAGAGGTCCGAAGAGGCCAGGCACAGCCTTGGTGCATTTACTGTGTAATCAGTAACACCGGTGTCGTCATGACTTTGTTAACCGACAGGAAAATATCCTCACCTGTAAGCTGCTTTCACAGAGTGCACACTTGTTTAGCATGTTCGTTTGGATGGAGGAACACATCCATAAACTCGCACCAATGGTGCCAGGCTGGTTTTGTTCAAGCTGTACATGACCAGAAGCTGTGGCCTTTGGAGTAAAAGCCTTAAAGTTTACGTGTGTGTGTACGGCCAACAGTAAATTCTCATACCTGGTGGGGAGCTGGGAGCGTTGAGGGAGGAACTGGGGCTGGGGGCGTCACTGGAGCTACAGGCCTCAGTTTGGTTGAAGGCCCCTTCCAGCTGCCGCCGCCTCTGGATACGGCTGTACTCCTGACGGAGGTTCTGGAAGATCTGCTCTGTAGGGAGCAAACAGAAACAAGGACACAAACCGTTTAAACTGGGACAGAGGACACCCAGGAATGGTGGTTGCACACATTTCTGAACCCTGTGGCAGTTATGAGTGATGAATGGGATGCAAAAGTAAACACGTTCCCGACTTTCTCATTTTGTTGATTGGATGTCATTGCAAGTCACATTATTAAAAACCTTAAGTTTAATTTTATTTTGATTATCAAAAAAAGGAATTTTAAAATTTGTAGTAGTTGTACCAGTTGCTTTATATTCAATGTCTGCAACAGAAATTAATTACAGGAATGAACCAATCAGTTTTTTCATTAGTTTAGACTTGTGTGTTCAATACTACACCTACCACATTCATACAATGTTGAATGTATTCCAGCATGAAAAAGAGCTATTACGGGAAGGAATAATCACTGTTCTTAAGCTGAACTACAACTATGCTCACATCCTCTGTGGCATCTCTAACCAAAGAATCATTGACACAAAATAGTGACGTTAAAGACTGACAAATACTTTGTACAGCTGTGACAAACACAAAGTAGACATAACAGACTTTCTGATCCTGTGAATTTCATGCAAAGCGACAGCTGGTGAAAAGGCTCACATTGAAGCTACAACTACAGCCACTTTAACCTTATGATATATTATAATGTAAAGATATATTTGAGAATTAAGTCAAACTCCCTCTGTGGGTGTTGTAATCCAAGCTTCACTGTTCTTTGTTTTGATAACCGGCCCAGCAACACGTGTATGTTGCCATGACAAAATGTGGGTATTTCATGTATTGGTGAGCCATGTGTTGAGTATTTTGAGTACAGTCCCTTTAAATGTAGAGGAGGGACTTTATCTTACTCGAGTCATACAGGGGATAAACCATAGTCTCTATACATGTGCGCCTCTATCTGAGGAACCGTCCCTCATTTATCTTGGGAGGGGAGAGTGCTAGAAGTCATGCATCAGCAATCTTGTTTAGATGGTGAGAAATGCAGCATCTTCTCTACAGAGCCATTTTAGGAAAGCCATGTTCATGTCGTCATGCCCCTTTAAACTGGTGCCTTTGCGGAGACATCCTCCTCTTGCTGTGTGTGGCGTCTGAAACCTTTCAGTATTAACAACACAGGACCCTGATCTGACAGCCTGTTTAGATAGCTACCACAGGGCCTTTCACTAATAAAGCCATGTCATTGCGGAGAGAACAACGTCTCAACCAACAAACGGGCTGTGACAAGGACAAACAATTAGCAGATTGACAGAAAATGTATCAACAATTTTGATAACCACCTAATTAATGTAATTTCATGAGGGGAAAAAAAAAGCAAAATATTCACAGGTTCCAATAACTTAACTGTAAGGACATGCTGTTTTTTTCTGTGTTCATATCATTTGAATGTAGGTCTGGCAAAGCAAACAATATGAAGACAAGACATCACCTTTGGCTCTGGGAAATTCGAATAATAATCATCACCAGATTAACAAAATATGACAAGAAACAATAGCTTAAGCCCAAACTACATATTGCTGCAACTATTGATTATTTTCATTGTCAAATTAGAATTTGTTCTGATTGAGTTTGTGACCAAACCAGGTAAAACGCATTATTATTAATTCCCATAATACTGTAGTCCTTTAGGTTGGCAGTTTCCCCCCACTGATTAAGCCCAATCACAAAGTTTTGAATATTAGGGGAAACTGTGTGCATGTACACAGGTAGAGAGTCTTGCTTAGTTAATTTTGTAGGACAGTGGATGTGAGGTTGCCGATCTTGCCACCTCTGCTTACCAATGTCCTGGGGGAAACCCTGTATTAGAAATGGGAACTCAACATAACTGTTGTTTGAACAAAGACTTCATGAGCAAGATTGAGCAACATGCAGGCCCAGAGAGAACTAAAACCAAAACTAACTTTATTTGGTACTTTACTTCTGTTTAACTATCATGTAGGGTGGCATAATTAATCAAATTTTAAATCACGATTTTGGCTTCCCACAATCTAATTTGCGTGATCACGCGATATTTTAAAACGCGTCATTTCATAGAACGCTTCGGGTTTGTTTGCAAAGCCCATCTACCGCTCCGTAAACCACCGTCTGATCATGAGCCAGTCAGAGTTGTTCCTGCACCGCGCAGCTTAGTTTCTAGATGGAGACAGTCACAGAGGAAAGAGTAACGGGAGGAAAATTCAACAGATAGCAGTCGGTTATACGGCGGTCTCAAGGTTTACCAGTTTACTAGTAAACGCAACATTTTGTCCCGTCTGTGTTTTTTTAGACAACAGCAGTGACCAGTGCTAATTGGTGTCAGTTAGTGTCTGTTAGCACAGGGCTCTGGGGCGCGAGTCATATCTTTCCTCTAGGTCGCATCCGCTGCCTCTCCACAAACGAAGCAATGTTGTTTATACAGATATGGTTTAATTTTACATGACCCATTTCTTCTGTAAAGCCGTGCCTGTGTTTGGATCTCTCCTCTTACTCTCTGCGCAGCCCAGCCACACAGCGGCGCCGGTCCACACTTCTGACATTTGTCTACAGTTTTAATTGTTATTAAAACAGCTGTATATTGTTAAGCATGAGAGGCAAACCTCTATTTGTACCAGTATTTCCTGTGCTGGTAACGTAGTGGTTGTGCGAAAACCACAGAAGTTATCGAATGCAACTAACTTCAGGTCGTGGAGTAATAGCGTGTGAGACGGAGCCTGCTGGACCTGGGCGAGAGATGTGACCTATGGCCAGAATATCATAGTTCATAAAAATGCAGCGCAATGACGATACAGACATTTCATACACACGTGTGTAACTCTGCTGACCCGCCATTTGACCCGTGCTGGACCCATTCATAATGAATCAGCCATCTCTCTGTGAGTAGCGTTCATTACACTCTCTCTTTCTCTCCCTAGATCTTTTAATAAGTTATTGTTGAAAACAAGTGAAGTTGCTTTCTCAGAGATACATAAAAAAATAAATCCTACGCTATTTATTTCAGATACATGTGTTGCAGCTGTATGTCTATACAACTTCAACACAAAAAGAATGCAGCATAATATAGATGTGAAAGCAGTTATAAATAGCCTATGTGACAATTAAATATGTTTTGGTTAAAATCAACAAATAATCGTAATAATTAATCGTGATCACTATATTGATCAAAATAATCGTAATTATCATTTTGGCCATAACCTGTGCAGCCCTACTATCATGTAGTATTATTAATTCATATGGAACTTCAGAAGACTGACAACAAGGGAATAACATGTGACAGCAGTCTAAAATGAATGGGTCCAACTGGATATCACTACTACTGGGTACATCTGATTGACAAGTGAAAACCCTTTCCTGCTGCCTGTCACTTTCAGCTCTGCTAACCACTAGTAGCTCAACTGTGGGTGTTGCTTGGCAACAATGACCCTGCCACAACCAGGCCAAGCAATCAATCACAGAGACTTCCGGGAGCCAGGGGAACACAGTGGAGAAAGCCTTGACTAAAAGGCTTAGGCACAGCCCAAACCGTGAATACGACGGGAGATCGGCCAGATAGATTGGATGTGGTGGTGGAGAGAAAACAAAGCTGACTCATTTCATTTCAACCTCAACTGCTAAAGAACTGTGGGGGGAGGTGGGTTTCGAATGTCCCAACTGCCAGGAAGTAGCATGTGATGTATGGGTCAGTTGAAGTTGCCCTTCTGCAGTTAAGACTTTAAGTGACCGCTCACAGTTTGAAAACAGCAGACATGGGAAATGGCAACTAAATCTAACGAAAAAGCTAAATGATGTCTAGAGATATCTGACTAATCCAATTTGGTGGGACTCATGCAGTGTTAGGTGCTCTAGCAGCCAAAGGTCATTGTTCTTCCCTTGACTTTAGCTAGCTGGGAGGAGATAAACTAATTTGTTTTTTGTTTTTTAAACTGGTCCGCATTTAACACAAATATCCACTAATAATGTATAAGGTTTTTATTAGCAAGCTTCCCATCTGTTTACTAACCTCTTGATAAGATGACCGTGAATTGTTTAAAAAAAAAAAAAAAGGGATAAATATTTTATAATATTGTAAAATGATAGCAAGCAATTCAGTCCACATAAAAGTTTAACAATTTAAGTAAAAGTAGTTATATACAAAATTCATCAACACATTAAAAAAAAAAAAACACAACAGTAGTGGAACTACTTTGTAATTTTTTTTTTTTTAAATGTAATCTTCCAGACAAAGCTTTCTGACCAGACAGCAGGCTGTATTTAGCTTAGGACACATGAGCAGTCTGGCTGCCTGACCTACGTTTCAGGTCTGAACTATGAAATGCCCACTTTTCTACCCAAGCTTTAAATGTGACCGTCTATTAGATAACATCATGTACCAGGAAAACACCAGCCTCAGCTGTCATCTGGGGAGATTTTACCTCCAAAGCACACGCCCAGACTGGCAGCACAAAAATAAGGCAGATGAGAACAGAGTGATCCTATCTACATAATGAAATAATTATCTAAAGATACCTTGGCAGAGTCCGAACCCTGTGTCTTGCCTACACACACAGTCTTGTTCACCACAAGCAAACCCATAGGTGGAAAGCATGTGTGGGTAAAGATGGGTGAGAGGAATGACAGCTGACCTTTCACTAAATACAAAACTGCTTTCACTTGGCAAACCACAGCAGAAAGGCAGGCTTTCTGTACCAGTCCTATAAGGGGCCTCTTTCTGGGTTAAGGTGTGTATAATACCTGGTATGTGGACCTCAGGTTTGCAGCAGACCAATTTACATTACTTCACCCTTGCAGCTGTTGTGCTTTAATTCAGCTAGGTAGACATTTTCTGAACAAAATCAAATGCAAAAGAGTCCTGTTGGATTATTTGCTAAGGTTCAGGCTAAATACGCAACGTCAGACAACCTGGGGAAACTGACCCTAATTATTTTTGTACTGATGTGAGATTGCATAAATGGTGTGTGCAATAACAGGGGCATAAAAATGTGTCTTCACCTCCAGGCATTTGCAATTACAAGGAACTGCCACATACCTTCTCAGAAACAATACACTTCTCAACCACTGTAAATTGCTAACCAGAATGAGAATAACACAGTTCAACAGACGCAATTCACAGGAAGCCAGTTGTGACACCACCTCCACAATCTCCTAATCTCCCATTTTCCTGTGTGTGTGTTAACACAAGTCTTCCCTGGCATTCTCTTTGAGTGCTGCCCCCCCAAGCATCATTTTACAATGATGTGCACCATGAAAAACATTATTTCTTACATTGCAAGAACAGGAGACCACAATGTCTTCATAAATGATACGCCAGGCACACTGTGCAATATTTGGGCTGTATGATCTCTAGTTTATGTTTTTTTTTTTAATAATGATAATTCTCAATAACGGCTCACAGTTCGCTTTCATTTTCAAGTAACAGGTTATTCAACTCCCTGCAGGTAAATCATCTGTCACAAACAACAACTGAAATCTAAGTCAAGAAGCACAGAACTGGAGAGATAACTTACCACTTGCCTCAGCTTTAGTTCATCATTATGGAAAGAAGTTGATAATCCATTCATTAAAAAAAAATTTAAAAAAGGAAAGCATTAATGAGTTTTAAACCCCATTAACTGGTTTTATAAAAGGTTAAGTGGCTCAACACAGTCACTGAGTACATAGGGAGGATTGATTTTTCTCAAACCTAAACGCTTCTTCTCCAAGCATTTCCTTGCCAATGAAAACTGGTTATGAGGAATGCATCTGTGCATTTCTGATTTCTCTTCAGTCAAGATGAAAGCCAGTACACTTTATAGCAATAGAAGGGCTAACTAGAACCATAAGTAACCCTGCTTTTTATAATATGCTGTGCTATTGAAAATGCATTTCTTATCACTGGGGAGCACATAATGCCAATGTAGGCGTTAACAGCACGGCTCCGCACAGGTAGTGCATGTGTCTCCATCTTGTAAACCTCTCACATTTCATCAAATAAATTAAAAAGGACGTCCAGCATTTTTTATTTTTATTAAAACATTTAAAAGTGTTAAGGATTAGGCCTCACTGCCATCATGCTGCTCAAGCTGAGTGACTGGCACATACAATAAGCCTCACTGGATCTCGGTGCCGACATCGAGGTAATTATCTAGTGTCTAACGTGCCCCACACCCGGCCAACGCTTACAGCGGAGCTTTTCAAGTCAAAGGGAGAGTAGACGTGAGACATAAAGGAAATGAACTACGCCTTCCAGGCCTGAACAGGAAAGGAAATGGTTATGGTGCATAATCAATGTAACCCCCACCTCAATGCAAGACAATTGTGGCATTAAAGCCAAGGAGCATTACTACAGATAGCTCCTCATTAATAGCCTGCCATGATGTGCCTGCTGCTGTGATACCATTTGTCTTCTCAGGAGAGCCAACATGCTCGATCATCACTCATGTGTTAAAGTACAAGCAGGATCTTTTGTTTAAAGCCCATCCGTTTTTAAATAAATGTTAAATTGAATAGTTTGACAGATTTAATAGCCATATACAGTAGCTACAGATTTTACAGGCGAAGCTGAACAAGGCAGTCATATAGTTAGCTAACGTATTAGTCAATTTTCCCAATGCCAGCTAGTAATAGAATTTGATTTAGCTAGCTAGCTTACGTTAGCTATGCAAAGAACTTTGAAGCTAATATTTTCATAGGCAACTCAATATTAACCTATGCAAGCCAGTTAATTAAGACAAATATACAACAATACATTGAGCCATTCAGCTGGCAAGGTGCCACCAACGAATACCGAGGGGGGGTAGCTATATATCTACTTTTGCGCATCTACTGATTTATTATGATTTGTAAAACGATCTGTTTCGGTAACTTAGCGACGACGCTCTTCCGCTAACGTTTAGCCTCCAACCCCCATTCTGATTCTCTCAACTAGCTAGCTAACGTTAGCTATCCAATTCACTCCACCCAAACCCCCTCCCCCATGACACCCACCCTGAAACGCAGAAAAAACGTTATATCTAGTTTAATTGTATACCTGGAGTGAGCCTGTGTTCGCCTCCTATGGCTGGAGGAGACATCGAATGCGTTGGGCTGTCGACCGGCGGACGGAGGTTGCATCTTTGCGGGGACGGAGCGCCAGTAGTCCCCGGTAGTGGATTGCACCTTCTCCGCTTGGGAGACTGGGGACTGAGGAGGGCCTCAAACTCCATCGACCGCTTTAACGTTGCTCCACAAGCCATGTTAGCTAATGAAAACGGAAAAAAATAAGTTGGAGAAAAACGACCCTCAAAAAGTGGGGTTTTACGCTCGTGGTTTGTACGTTAAACGTCGCTCGGATTTCTTGAGCCTTTCTTGCTCTCCACAACAACGGATCGTCTTCTCTGAGTAGTAAGCCAACTGCCGACCCTGCCTGCTGAATTTTTAAAAACGTCACAATGGCAGACCATACCATTGCTGGAAAGAGGGGAGTTCAGAAATATTTACAACACATCTTATTGTATATTTCACTGATATAAATTGTAATTCTTATTCAAACTTACTTTTTCACAAAGCACGTAATACATGCTGGAATCCATTCCAATTGTGTTTTCTCTGTTACCGTCGTTACGCTACAATTTCTTGCTGGACAACCCTATTGTTGTTGGTGATTGATTTTCCGTTGAACTCAAATTTAAGGTTCACGAGACGTCTGGTGGTGGTGGTCAGGTAAATCGGGTATATTAAAAATGAACTCCAAAGTGATGTTAGACCATAGGTATGTGTTAAATCTTAATCTGTAAAAGGTAGATTTTATTTATTTATTTACAACTTACCTCAGCTTTATTTATATAGCACCTTTCATGCAAGATGCAGCACAAAGTGCTTCACAGAACAAAATTAAAACAACAGATGAAAACAATACAAAAAATAACTAATAAAAAATTTAAGTAAGACAAAAAAATCACAACAATTAAGACAATAAAATGTTAAAAATAAATACATGAAAGCCAACAGAATAAAATACACACCAGGGTTAAACAAATGATATACCTTAACTAACAGGCTTGACATTCTATTTTATTTTTCCACCTGCAAATTAAACACAAAGTTTGTGGATATATCATTGATGGATATTAGCCGGATATACCTACCCTTTTACAAACAGAGTGTTGCTGCATGGTGATAATGACCTAAAAAAGTCCCTCAGCAAAGTACTCAATTACATTACTATACACTGTGACTGCAAATATGAATTGTATTGTTTGGTATGCACAAAACATTTGTATTGTAAGTAGAGATTACATCCGGATCTTATCTTGCTTGTATTATCAGCTACATGCATACATCCTATTGTATCGCATGCATCAACATCCAGCCACACACTTACTGCAGTCTATTGTTTTGTGGTTATATTTGTTGCAGTCTCCACTGCTGTGTTTATCTGGCTGTGATCATTTGTTACATGTGCAAGGAGTTTTCCTGAACATAGAACTCTGTTGATTGGAAGAAAAAAATGTGATAATCACTGTCTCAACAGGATTGAAATTCTTTTTACAGGAAGGTCCCGGCTTGTTAAGGCATAACAAAATTACTTACACTACCGTTCAAAAGTTTGGGGTCACATTGAAATGTCCTTATTTTTGAAGGAAAAGCACTGTACTTTTCAATGAAGATAACTTTAAACTAGTCTTAACTTTGAAGAAATACACTCTATACATGTGGTAAATGACTATTCTAGCTGCAAATGTCTGGTTTTTGGTGCAATATGTACATAGGTGTATAGAGGCCCATTTCCAGCAACTATCACTCCAGTGTTCTAATGGTACAATGTGTTTGCTCATTGGCTCAGAAGGCTAATTGATGATTAGAAAACCCTTGTGCAATCATGTTCACACATCTGAAAACAGTTTAGGTCATTACAGAAGCTACAAAACTGACCTTCCTTTGAGCAGATTGAGTTTCTGGAGCATCACATTTGTGGGGTCAATTAAACGCTCAAAATGGCCAGAAAAAGAGAACTTTCATCTGAAACTCGACAGTCTATTCTTGTCCTTAGAAATGAAGACTATTCCATGCGAGACATTGCTAAGAAATTGAAGATTTCCTACAACGGTGTGTACTACTCCCTTCAGAGGACAGCACAAACAGGCTCTAACCAGAGTAGAAAAAGAAGTGGGAGGCCGCGTTGCACAACTGAGCAAGAAGATAAGTACATTAGAGTCTCTAGTTTGAGAAACAGACGCCTCACAGGTCCCCAACTGGCATCTTCATTAAATAGTACCCGCAAAACACCAGTGTCAACATGTACAGTGAAGAGGCGGCTGCGGGATTCTGGGCTTCAGGGCAGAGTGGCAAAGAAAAAGCCATATCTGAGACTGGCCAATAAAAGAAAAAGATTAAGATGGTCAAAAGAACACAGACATTGGACAGAGGAAGACTGGAAAGAAGTGTTGTGGACGGATGAATCCAAGTTTGAGGTGTTTGGATCACAAAGAAGAACGTTTGTGAGACGCAGAACAAATGAAAAGATGCTGGAAGAATGCCTGACGCCATCTGTTAAGCATGGTGGAGGTAATATGATGGTCTGGGGTTGCTTTGGTGCTGGTAAGGTGGGAGATTTGTACAGGGTAAAAGGGATTCTGAATAAGGAAGGCTATCACTCCATTTTGCAACGCCATGACATACCCAGTGGACAGCGCTTGATTGGAGCCAATTTCATCCTACAACAGGACAATGACCCTAAACACACCTCCAAATTGTGCAAGAACTATTTAGAGCAGAAGCAGGCAGCTGGTATTCTATCGGTAATGGAGTGGCCAGCGCAGTCACCAGATCTGAACCCCATTGAGCTGTTGTGGGAGCAGCTTGACCGTATGGTACGCAAGAAGTGCCCATCCAACCAATCCAACTTGTGGGAGCTGCTTCTGGAAGCGTGAGGTGCAATTTCTCCAGATTACCTCAACAAATTAACAGCTAGAATGCCAAAGGTCTGCAATGCTGTAATTGCTGCAAATGGAGGATTCTTTGACGAAAGCAAAGTTTGATGTAAAAAAAATCTTATTTCAAATACAAATCATTATTTCTAACCTTGTCAATGTCTTGACTCTATTTACTATTCATTTCACAACGTATGGTGGTGAATAAGTGTGACTTTTCAGGAAAACACAAAATTGTTTGGGTGACCCCAAACTTTTGAACGGTAGTGTAGGTAAATACAAACAAAGTCTTATGCAGTTATACAGTTATCAAATAACCTCAAGAAAGTAAATATGCAGCCACAGAACTGTTATGCAGTATGTAGCTTGAAAGTAGAGTAGCTTAAACTGAAGTGCTAAGTATTCAGCAATATCAATTAAAGTGCAATCAAGCATCTCCTCGTAAAAGCAGTAAAAGAAAATGAACAATCATATTCTTGATTTTCCACTGAGCTAGTCTCGCATTGCCAGACATATCCACTGAGCTATCTACTGTATTCTTCTTTATTGTAATGCTTTATACTGAGAGGTAATTCATATGAATGGGGTATACAAATTAATACAAATGCCTCCTCACAGTATCAACAGTTTCAACCTTAAACCTTTACAAATGTAGAATTTATTGCAAGTCTGTTTTGTTAAACCCAATAATAAACTGAGTGTATATAATCATCCTCTACATTGTTCTGTACTTAGTTCCCCCTTCTTCCATCTCTTGTCCCCAAAGAAATATGTATTTTCTAGCTGACTTTTGGTATGGCAGACTCCCAGGATCCAGCAAGTCACCTCTGACAGCAAAGACTCACCCAGAAGATTGAGAACCTTACAAATATTTGCAGGCTTCTGATTTGTTTGGTCACTTGACAATGATTAAGGATGACAGATGAGTAAGATTTCCTTTTGGAATTTGGTTAAAAAGTAACATATAATGAGTCAAAATAGATTAAGGTTAAGTACTGGTTTTTTTTAATCAGTTATGTTAGCATTTGGAACATGAGTTCTGTCAAGCGTGTGCATCTGTGAGTTTAAGTGGATGTCAATATGTGATTTACTGCAGCCAGCAGTTGTCCCTGTATTGTAAAGAGTGTTCTAGTGTCTGTGCTCGTTCTCTTCCTGGCATGTGCTCCATTTACCTCGGGACACTGCTTGGATTCATGCAGTGAACATTGTGTGAAATCCTCCCGTGCATAGGGCTTTTGTGGAGTCCTGGCATTCATGTGCAGATGGGATAGGCAACCCACAGGGCCCTCTGTTCCTGCATGCTCAGGGACAAATACTCAAACATAAACATACAAACAACAAATCCACCTTTCTGCCATGGGGTGAACTCAGAAATTAAATCAGCACTTCAGTTCGTGGGACACAGTGTCATAGGAGTGAGAGTGTTAAAGCACTGACATGGAAGGCAGAAAGGTCAAAGGTTACAGGTTAGATGGCCACATGACATCGTCTCACATCCAGTCCAACATGCACTGAACCTTTTGTCTGACCTGAACATGCAAGGCTTTAATACCATTGGAATCTGTTCTATACTTATTGTTAGGATTTAAGTTCCACAGCGCTGTGGAGATAGGTCTGGCAATGGGAGACTATGATTCACGTGTTATGGTGACAAAATATTTTGGTGAATGTTTTCTCCTAACAAGCTGTCTTTCCAGTGTATCTTGTAACTGCAAGTAAAACACACTATGTAGGACATTTTCCCACATTTAATAGACTTTCTGATCTTCTGGAGCACTTGTCATCACAATATTGAAGAGTTATTGTTTGATAGCCTTTAACATAATAGCCTTAAATTATTTGCCAGCACTAATAATGTGATGGAATGATTCCTGCTCATATGTTGCCTATTGAAGATTTTATTCTTAATCTATAGTGAAGTTCTCTATGGTCTGCTTTTACACACCAAGCACACTGCCAGACGCTTATCCATCGGTACAGCTACGCCTTAGTTCCAACTCACTCTCTAAAGTTCAGCTTCTGATTGTTTCACTATTTCTGAGATTGAGTTAAGTCGGGTGGTTCTGGTCCTGGGAAGCTCATCATTCTCGGTGAAGGCAGAACAGTTATCTTCTGTGGAGGGTAATTCTGTGGTTAAATCGTCTGTGGTTTTTTTACACCTCCCAGTCTCACACAGCCTTTGTAGCAACTGCAGCAGAGCAACTCTCAGCTCTCGACAGCGCAGTGCATACAGTAGTGGGTTGACTGCAGAGTTGACCAGGCAGAGGGTGCTGCAAAAGGCGAAGGCCCTCTGTTGGGTGTGGGTCAGTAGTACAGACACATCAGCTAACATAAAGGAGAGTGCAGGAAGCCAGCAGCCCACCAGTATGAGTAGGATCAGGCCAAACGTACGTGCTAGCCGGATATCCATCCTCATGCGGGCCTGGCCTGTTCGTGCTGCTCCCTGGAGGCTGGTCATGGAGGACACGTGGCGGTGGGCTTTCCACAGGATGAGAGCATAAGCCCACAAAATGAGAGCCAGAAGCACCAATATGAAGCTTGTCCAACATGCCAGATAGCCCTGGTTTATGTAGGGAAACAGGCGTGAGCATTGTGGAGAAAGCACTGTGGGACACCTCCAGCCCATCAAAGGCAAGAAGGAGATGAAGATGGTGGCGCTCCAGAGGCTGAGCAGACTCAGCAGGGCTCGCCGACGGGTAAGCAGCACCTTATAGTTGGAGGCATGGTAGATGCAGAGGTAGCGGTCCAGAGCGGTCAGCAGTAAACTCCCCACTGAGCTGGTAAAGGCCATGGTGACTCCACCTAATTTGAAGAGGTAGGCAGTGGGACCATCACTACGGCGAAAGAGGTGAAAATCCAGGAAGCTGGTGGTGAAGAAGCAGCTGGCGAAGACATCAGCCAAAGCAAGGCTGGCAATGAAGAGATATGAAGGCCGCCGCCGAAGGGTGGCTGTGGCAGTGATCACTCCCAACACAAGAGCATTTTCCAGCAGTGTGATAGGACCTGCCAGGAGACAGATGGAGCCGATGGCTGTCTTCTCTACCTTGGTGAGAACCATGTAGCATTCCAGATTCTCACAAGACCTGTTAACTGTGAGAAAAACAAAAGTTAAGGACAGATTTGGGCAAGTACTGAAACTACAACTTCCATTATAAATGCAAATGTTTTGATTTTTTTTGGGGCATTTTAGGCCTTTGTTTTGATAGGACAGTGGACGACATGAAAGGGTAGAGAGAGGGGGGGAATGACATGCAGCAAAGGGCTGCAGGTCGGATACAAACCCGGGCCCATATGGCCACCCACTCTACCAGATGAGCTATCTGGGTAGGGTAATGGCAAGTCAATGTACATATATATATATATATATATATATATATATATATATATATATATATATATATATATATATATATAAGGCTGCATACCTATTGGTGATGAGGTGTTTGCTTTAGCTTCTTTGATCTCCCATTCCTCCATTTCAACTTTTACTGCTTGGGCTGACACAAATAAATAGACAAATACAGTAAGAAATTGAAATCTGTTATTTTTTTATGGATTAACACAAAAAACTGAACATATCTGTAGCAAAACAGATAGCAGGAAACAATGTTAAAAGCTGCTTTCACTTTTTCCAGTATTACCTTAATTTCCAGAGCACATAAAAATAAATACATGAAACAAATTATATAATCAGATTTTATCCACATAGTTATTGTGTCATTATATGATTGATAACAAACCTGGTTTACATTAAGTGGATGAAACAGGCAACTTCCTGTGGAGAAACAAATAGAGTTATGTTAACGTTATGTCTTTTCCTCTCTATGTCAATATTGAAATTGGTGCTTAAAAGGAACATTAACATTTATGAGTGAAGACAGAAAGTCGTTTAGAGATCAGGGCAAACAGACAATAATCATTACAGAATCTGCTGGGGCTGATATTGAAGGAGATGGTCGCAAGGAGCCATGGTTTAAAGCAAGCCATAAACCACTTCTCAAGAAAACAGACTGAATTTTGTTTAAAAAAATGTTTAAATGCACATATCCTATGAATTTTTGAGCATGATAGCCCAAAGCCCATAGTATGATGCTGTTGTCTTTTTATCAAGTGTGTCCAGTGAAACTTAAAAACATCTGCTACAGAACACTGCTCGCCAAAACCAACACATTCAGGAACAGTTTCTACCCACAAGCCATTTCTCTGATGAACAGCTGACCTGACCACAGTGTCAGGTTCAATTCTGGTCAATAACCCAGTAACACTGTCTCTACAGCACCTGTTTACTGTTCCACTTATTATTCCACTTATTTAGTATTATTCATCATTCTCATTCTCATATCTCACTTATTATTTACTAGTTATTCATCATTCTCATTCTTATAGCTCACTTATTATTTATTATTTACTATTTACTCATCATTCCCATTTTCACATCTCTCTTATTTGTTGTGTGTATATTTTTGTTTTGGTTGTTTTGTGTGTAAGCACAGTGTGAGCAACGATGCTCCAAAGAAAAATTCCTTGTATGTGTCCTCATACCTGGCAAATAAAGCTGATTCTCATTCTGATTCTGATCTTTGCAAGACATTTTCTGTAGTTTAAATGCTTTTATAAATGAACTGAGCTAGTCAAAGAATTCGTATTTAATCCCCATTTCCACAATCACTTTGACATGGATTGTTCAGTAAGTGCATTCAGTTATCTACAAATGAACATTATAACAAACTCATGTTGTTGGCCTATTATCATATTTAACATGATGAAGACTGCCCCCTTTTGGAATTAGATGGGATTGTTTTGCAATGAAACGGAATTGGTGGGTGAAGGTCACCATAGAGATGAACAATCTCCTGCAGAGTGCATCACCTGTATGCAATGAATAGATTAAACTAAGAGTGCAACCAGGAAGTTGCTGTTAGAGGATTTGATTAAAATGGTGTGATAAACAGAGAGAGGTCGCCTTTAATCAGGGAGCGGCTTAAACAGAAAGAATATATTTTACAGGCCAAAACATGACCCAAACACATAAAATAAATGTAAATAACACTAATCTTAAAAAAAGAATAAGCTGAGAATTATTGAGTAAATTACATAAAAAGCAACATTAAAATGCTTCAAGGGAAGTAGTAGGCTTTTAGAAATGAGCTTTTAGATATGATGCAGTATAAGTGATAAATAAGGGGGAACACTTCCACCTAATCAGGTCACTGTGCCTTTCAACCAATTGTTTTCTGTTTATTCTTTTTCTAACGACCGTTGTTTTGGTTTTTTATTACAAATGTGACACTGCGTTATGAAAGCACAGAAGTAGTGCAGAAGTGGTGAAAGTAAAATGACTTTCCAGAATGGCCCATATTGACTGAAGGGACAATATTTCCCAATTGAACTATGGGCTATGCGTGCAAGCACTTGTGGATATTACACCACCTCAGGCTCTGTTCTGCCTTTTGAAAAATCTGGATTGCCAAATTGCTTTTTTTTTACTCTTACGAACCAGTTATTCTTTAAAAAAAAAGATTGCCTGTTGAAGAAAGCAGCAGCACACACAGAAAACTTAATTTAAAATTAAATATCACTGGTGACATGCACACTGAAATATTATGTGGCAATAACCCCTTGAGACACTGTTTTACAATGCCACATTGTTTCAAAATATAACAGAGCCCTGCACAAGTAGAAAAAAAAATGAAATCATTAATCGTTTTGTTTGTAAAAGTAGAAAATAGAAGCATTATAAAATAGGTCAAATGCAGCAGGTCTACTGCATAAATACACATATTGAATACAAGACAAAAACAGACAATATATTTTTTCTCATGACTTTGTTTGTCTAATTTCACAAAGATATCACTGTCCGTTTAATTACAAATTTAAACTTTTTTTATTATTACTAGAATTATTACTACTGTTACTAGATTTTAAACCTGTAATAAAATAACCTTTGAAGATCTTACCTTATGTGCTCTCTTGTGCGTGATCTTCTAGTTTATTTCCTGTTTTAGAGGAACCAAATGAAATCTCTTACCATCTGAACAACCAGCATGACTGCACAGACCTGACTGGTTCATGAGCGAGAGGAAGAAAACGAGGGTAGATGTGGTGACACGAGAGGGGGAGGGAGAGAGAGTGAGAGAACCAGATGGAGAGAGATGAAAGAGCCCAAATGATCTATTAGAAACATAGCTGGAGTCTGTGATGAAACTCAGAATAATGTCATAGCAGTGAAGTCCAATTTTTATTTGTTTGGTTATATGTAATAGATGTGAAAGGGACAAGAAATAACATTTATACAGTAATAGAGACCAACTGTAGTGATCACACAATTCTTAAACAATGTCTTTGCCGCAAACAGGGTCAGGATGAACTCAGGGGAGGAGAGCACTCAAGCAAGTGGGAAAAACATGTTGATAAAAAAGAAGGAGAAACCACCTTTTATTCAACAAAAATAGGAATAAAGTTACCTTAAAAATATATCTTTGGCTTTTAAATCCATTACGCCAAAGCTGAGAGTGTTCAAATGCATTAATTACCTGATAAGTGAACCTTGTGCCAAAAATGTGACATGTTTTACACAGTCAAGGCAGCTATAAAAGACATTTTGCCATTGAATTATTCCTAATTTGACAGTTTTCCTTCCACCTCTATAGCTAATTACTTTCCACTTACCTTCATTTGACAGACAACATATATTAACCCACATGCATGCACACACAGTCCTTATGCTATATATATTACAACATACTGCTTCAAGGATGACAACAATACCGTAATTGCTAAAAAAAGAAAAGAAAAAAAGACTTAACTCTTCCTGCTATGTTATTTTAAAGATCACACATGTCCACATTTATTCTTGCTGTCACACTATGTCTTTGATACTTGTTCACATCTACTCCACAGTAAATACGGAGGTGTGTAAACCAGCCTTCATTGAAAATTCACTAAGATTTAGAATGTCCACTGAAGCCAGTGGGTGGGTCAGGGTGTAATACTGCTTGCAGTACAACAGGGGGCAATGCTAAGCAACCATGTACTAGTGGACATGAGGAGGGACTCAGTAACCTCCAGTGAAAGGTTGTTCAGTCTTTTAATCTCAATCATTCTTCATAGATACAAAATCTGAACTCAACAAGTGGTCCCTTCAGCAATTAAGGCCGTTTAATTTGGCTTATGCCGCCCCTGGTGAATTCAAACTGCATTAGTAGTAGTTTGATATCAATTAATCAGGTCATTAAATCACATACCTAAGGCATTCTGAAATGAATTAACATCCTAGTTCAGAAAAAAAACTTTGATGATGAAACAGAAACTGGGACTAACAAATACATCAAATGACAAGACACGAAAATAGGACAGAAAAAGAGGTTTTGTTATGACAGATTTCAAGTAAAATGTGCTTTGAAGCTAGACGAGTCTTGTAATAAGACAATAAAATCTACTGCACTGTGTCCTCTCCTCCTCTGACCTGATAGATCCAGAAGGCAGGAAATGTGATTAGGAGCTGACAGCACAGCTTGAATAAGATTTCTTCTCAGTCACTGTCTGGCCAGAATGAAGCACAAGAGCACAGACTAAAGCCTGAAATGTTCAGTTATTAGTTGGATTACATCATCTACACAATGCTCTTTTTAGATATCACACCGGACATAAACATCAGGGCTCGCTTTGCTGTTTCATTCGGGTTGAATTAATCAAATTTCCTCTCCTCATTTCCAGATGGCCAGATCTTCAGACAGCAAGATCAGATCACTGATGTGAAAAACACAAGAAAAATGGAACACATGACACAAAAATCTAATTACTTCACGGTAAATGCTTTAATAATATTAAATAGGATTTGGTTCTTAGAATAATATAATATAATGTAATTGTAAAATGTTAAAATTTAGAAATTTAAATTGGAATTGCCAAAAGAACACTTCACACAGGGACATGTGGTAAATGTTTCAAAGAATTTGTGCGTTTTTATTCCTTTTTATTTTTGCCTTTCCCATCCATTTACAATATCCATGTAGGTTAGTAATCTGTAAAACAAATTTATGACATGTTTTCAATAATTGTTTAATCATTTGGATTTTTCATATTTTAACATTTGTGAGTGAAGACAGGAAGTTGTTTAGAGATCAGGGCAAACAGACAATAATCATTACAGAATCTGCTGGGGCTGATATTGAAGGAAATAGTCATGGTTTAAAACAAGGAGCCATGATTTAAAGCAAGCCATAAACCACTTCTCAAGAAACAATAACCTAATTTTGTTTAAAAATGTTTAAATGCACATATCTCATGAATGTTTGAGCATGATAGGCTAAAGCCCATAGTATGATGCTGTTGTCATTTTATCAAGTGTGTCCAATGAAACTTAAAAACATCTTTGCAGAACATTCTCTGTAATTTAAATGCTTTCATAAATGAACTGAGCAAGTCAGAGAATTCATATTTAATCCATATTTCCACAAACACTTTGATAGGGATTTTTCAGTAAGTGCATTCAATTATCTGCAAATGAACATTATAACAAACTCATGGTGTTGGCCTATTATCATATTTAACATGATGAAGATTGCCCCCTTTTGGAATTAGATGGGATTGTGTTGCAACAAAACAGTGAATCGGTGGGTGAAGGTCACCATAGAGATTAACAATCTCCTGTAGTGTGTCCAATGAATGAATGATATTAAGAATAATCAGCTCACCACAACTCTCACTGTATTTCTCAGTATGGCTATGTTCAGAAGACTGTGTCGTCTGGTAACTTTCCTGTGCAGAAGCTTGCGTGAAGATAATTAGCCTACCTCTTCTGAAAAGTCCATCATTTTTTATATATTTTAATCCTCTGTGTCCTCCTTGGCTACTAGCAACTGCATGGAGGAGGGAGGGGGGCTTGTATCATGTGGACACGCTGACAGTTTTGTTGTCATTACTTAGAATTCCTCATGTGGGCGACAGAAACCACGCACCACCATAGTGGACTGAGGTTGCCCTCATTAAAAGTGACGCTGAGAGACAGACAAGTCAAAAGTAGTTACACAACAAGATATTAACAACAAAGATCCAGATACACGTTGATATCCAATGATTTGTGATCATGGTTTTGAACTGTACATAGGTAGGACGAGTATCAATCTTAAAGTGTGTTGAAGGTAGTTCCAAAAACCAGGAGCATTAAAAGATGAGGCAGGTTTTCCCAGATTAGAGATAATCAATGATCAATCATGCATTATTGAATGTTTTTTTTCCTCAACAAGGTCTCAAATTCCCAGAGAGAAATAAAGAAGACTTTACCTCAGTGTCCTCAAAATCTACAGTCCTGATTGTACTGATGCCACAGGTCAATGTTTTTTTGATGTATTGATTGTAAAGATGGAGATGTGTGTCTTTGACTAGACTATATTCAGGTATTCAATAATGGCAATGTACACGTTCCTTGTAAGAGTGCATTCAGGCACCTTTGTTATGCCACTGTGCCCCCACCAAGCTCAAAGAGAGAAAGAAATAAAGAAAAACTTGGCAACAAATGGGGGAGATGTCATTTGAATGTGTTTGCTGGTATTACAAAAGATCTTTGGTATGGGCCAAACTTGCTGAATGGTGTGAAACTGTTTCTTTCCCACTTCACTTTGTGTGGGTGTTTCACAACACATTTCAGACTCTTCAAATTCATGTGAAAACATTCACACAATAAATACTGCAATTGGCCTATGAGACAGAGATTTGGAGACTGTCTTTCTGTATGCAGCCTATCTATGCTGTGTAAAAGAAAACTATGGTTGTCTGACATGTTTATACTGAAACCTACGTATGTACCCTACAGCCTCAGTGACCTACTTTCCATAGTTGTCTCTTGTTGGGAACTGCCCCCTTTCAGTGGTTGCTTTGCTTTGGGGTGTGTCCTTCCATGGCCTGCAGCTGTGAGCACTAGCTGACATAAAATGTGTTGTGCAACATCTTGATGCTTTAAACAACGTAGAAGGGAAAATAACTTTGAATTATATATGAGTTAATCTATCATCCTAGTTTTGTATTCTTCAGACTTGGACCCGCAGACTCCCATAAAACCAACTGTAAGGGCATAGTATCATCCACATGTCCAATGTCCAATAAGGGGGAAAATGGAGTGCTTGGAAAGACAAAAAAGTCCAGGGTGCTCAGGAAGTTCAGTCAGATGTTTGAAGGTGCTCTTTGGGGTCAGGAATTCAATTAAATATAGAAAAATGGGAATCTAAGGCACTCTTCTTCAAAATAATTTAAAAAGCTTATTTAAAAAGGAACAACCCATGTGTTGCGGCACAGACAGCTTTCTTCAGGGTTTGATTAATTAAGTTTGCTGTAAGAAAGAAAACACTTGGGTCAAATGACACAGAGGCAAAAACTCTAAGCTTTAAACAATAATTTAAAACCATATAACACTAACAATATTCCAAAGTTCAGTTACCACATCAGAAAATGCAAAAAGATAGTTTTAGCTTCTAAATTGTCTTGTGGGGTAAACAAGCCTGTTTTTTTTTTTTTCAGTAACCCCCACACACATCTGCTCTCTACTGGAGTCCATTGTAAACCATTTGAGGTGTTGTGGCTCTGGGTTCATTCAACAAAACATCAAGGCAAGACATATGTTCCTACCTCAAACCCCCAGCAACATGTCCACATGATTTATAACAGCATGGCGTTTATATCAGACTGTATGAGGTTGACATGATAGGCTACTAGGTCTATAGTATTTTAACTCTGAATTGGGCCTTTGTATCAAAGCTCACATTGGATTATGGAACAAAGAGTGGTAACATCATGTGTACAATGTTTATTCAATAAAAAGCATAAACCAATATTTATACATTACACATATCTATTTCCATTTCACTATTCTTGCACCAGCTGGAAATTGATAAGAGGTCTAAAAGACTTGTTTTGAATGGTCACGGTTTATAGTTTCGACAAGAAGACAGAGGAGATATGGGGGGATGGGCAGCTCATAGACAAGAACTGTAGTGTATCATTACAGCCTGTTGCAGCTGTTTCTAAGCAGCACAAAAGGTTTAACCCATAGCTATGGGTAAAGCGAATCTTTGGTTTAGCCTACGCAAACAGGAACCGTGGAACAACAAATCCGTTTTAATAGAGCAGAAAAGGTACGAAGTAGCCAGCCTATGTCAATAATTCTAAACTCTGGACTCGTTTACAATATTTCTAACAAAGGATTGACATTACATAACACTAAACTACATATAGTGTTACCCCAAACCTTCATACGATGTAAGCGTTAATGTACTTCTTATGTAACATGAAATATAACGTGAAAGCGGAACTGTTCTGGTTGTTGTTTTCAAATAATTTCTCACTTCGCTCAGGAAATACCCCGAGCTCCAACAAAGGAAAGGAGAGGAGGTTCAGCGATTGACGTCACCAGTCTGGCAACAGGCGTGAATGCGTCTGGCTTTCTCTTCGGTGATTGGTCTTACGGTTCGTACTCGGTACGTGATTGGTCCGATCTGTGTTAGAACGAACTACATTTATCTGCTGTAGATTCCATTTTGTTGCAATTCAGACGGAGTCGGGAGATAGAGAGAAGTGGCGTCATACGGTTACTTTTAACACCACATAACAGCTAGCCAATCTTCAAGGGAGACGGCTTTGTAGGAAATATAGCTTGCTGTGCTTCCTTACATAGTCCACCGAGGGATCGCAAAGGCTAATCGCATATTTTCCCGGACGAAGGGCTTTTTAACACCCAAGCCTGAGGAAGTCGGTAAGAAAACCTTGTTTGTGCTTCGTCGCCATATTGAGCTCATAGTTTCTTTGTTTTGTTGTGGTGCCAAAGCAGTGTAACCGAGGCTATAAAAGCGCTCGGGGGTTTTCTAAACACAATTCACACTGAGAGACTATTTTTTTCCAACTGCTTTTAAACCTTAAACTACACAAAATCACTTGGCAGGGCAAAGCGCCTACACTTCACGTTAAGCTAAGCTAGAGGTGCACAAACAAAAGTCGGTTGGTTATGTAACGTTTTGTTGTTGCATTTAGATTTTGTTTTATATACATAATTACAATGTTATAACGAAAGGATAGGTAGCTGATGTTAGTCGTTTTGTGATTTGCACTGCTAGATGTAATGACACTGAAATAAACACACATCCCCTCCTACCAAGACAACATTATTGCTATGGTGGCCAACTAAATTTAGCATCTCTAACTGACCTTTTCTTGCCCCAAAGAGTTTCGGCTTCTTGGATCATCGTGTGCCGAGGTGAATTGATGTTCAGCTCGGCTCCACGGGAAAACTACGCTCATTGGCACATGAAAGCTTCAGACCTTGCTGGACACAGAAGTACAGCGAGAAGTAGACAGAAAACTACTTCGAGGAACTGGGACCCGATTGGAGGTGAAATATCGAGGAGAGACTGCATCAACTTTCTGACAACAAAGAGGTGAGCTGGGACTGTTTTGCTCTTGGTTGTGTGGGGGAGGGGCGGCAAAGGCGGGGCTGTCTGGTGTTTCTGCACGTAGCCTCTGTGCTTGTTTTCACGGAGACATGCTGCAAGTCTGTGCGTGCTGTGTGGAGGGATTAGGCTAATCAAGTTTTACCCTAATAATTGAATATTGAGCGGATCACAGTACATTCCCAGAAATTCCTTGCACCTCTTAGTAATGTAATATTCTCATCACGCAGGTGACACGTAGTGCAGAAGCATTATGGGAGGTGGAGAGAGATACAACATTCCAGTTTCCCACCATGAGCGCCCTTTTCCTAAGAAGAACCATCAGCTTGGTCGGGCTAAGCAGAGAAGCCGTGACCAGAACGGAGCAACAACATCTGCAGGCGGGGCAGGTGGCCTTCATCATCATGGCCACCGCCGAAGCGACAAAGGCGCAACATACCACAGGTCTCCAGAGGCACGGCAGGCCGCGTCTGCAGAGAAGACCGCTTCTGATCGCTTTGCCACCAACTATGATCACAACTGGGAGGGCGCAGTGTCTCACCTGAACACGCTCCTGGCCACACAGGGAAGTCCGAGTTATGCAGGTCCTAAGTTCAGCGAGCCACCCCTGCCTAGCGTGTTGCCCAAACCCCCCAGCCACTGGGTGTCCTTCCCAATTGGCTCCTGTGACAACAGGGAGATGATGGCCTTCCAGCTCAAGAGTCTCCTCAAAGTGCAGGCCTGAGAGGCATACCCACACTTAAAAGAAAAGCCAATGTAAGGATTGGGACTCTTTGAGGGCACCCACCCACCAGGAACACCTCAGTGCTGTAATCCTTTTTTTTTTATATATATATAGCTGTTTTTAAATTGAACTCTGTGTTATGAGGCATCTGCAGTAATCTTTGCTGCAAATGTTGATTAACACTATATTTTTAGATCAATATTTCGAGATTACAGCCTTGGAGCCTTGCTGGTCGGTAATGCCTTTAGTGGAGTCAGTTTCTGTGACTAATGACAAACTGGATATCCTATTCGACTTCTGTTTTTGTTTTGTTCTTTTTAATGTTGGCTGTCAATGCAGATTGAGTGTGCTTTTTCTCCTCCCAAACAAGGGTTATAGTATAGGTCAGGTAAATTCCCATCACTTTTACAGTCCATTTCTGTGGACAGACATGCTTTTTCAGTTTTATGATGAGCCTTTTATGGTCACCTCATTTAAAGCTTCAGGTGCTAAAGTAAACTCACATTTGTAGCAATTTATTTTGGCTAGGACCCACCTTTTTCTTGTATGGATCACAATCCTTGTTTGGGATGGAAAATACACTCAACTGCAATTCTGCAGGGAAAAAAAGCTATCTTACTGGAGGTAATATGTTGTACAGTACAGGTCAAAAGTATAACCTCAAACCGAAGGGTAAAAAGAGACCATGGCACAGAGGCCTTGGACGGTTGACTCCTGTACTTTTCTTTTTTTATTGCGCTGTGCGCACATGCACTATAGGAGTTGAGCTTGTCTGAGGCCTATAACACTCTATCATAGCATTATTTTGTACAAGTCCTTTTATTGTTGTGGTTGAAAGATATATGAAGTGCTGTGTGTAACCAAAGCAATGTTTTTGCTGTATTTTTTTTTCTTTTCCCCTCTTCCTTCTGTTTTGGACATTGTCTGTGGTCGGCATTGTTGCCATTGCCACTTTACCTTGCCAGCCCGAGTTGTGAATGGGTCAGGGTCCCTAAAGTCACTTCTAAACTGTTCATCGTTCAATCAGTGCTGTTATTGCTCCTCAGTCTTTCTGGACAGTGCTGCAGCTTAACACGCGGAAGAGGGCCCAGCTAAGCTGTGTGACTGTTAAGTTCCGCTTTCTCTCAAAGTCACGGTCCTGTTGTTGGCTGCATGCATTTGTACACAAGGTAAGGCAAAGCTGAGGAAGGTTTCTGAAGTGAAGTGACCCCCAGGGACTTAACATGAGGCAGGAGGCTGGTGTTATGTTTACAAAATAGGACTCAGTGGTTGACCATCCCATAACTCTGCCTCTTGTTTACCCTCTTACACTGCAATCAGACTAGTTTTAATAAGTTACAGGCCAGGATGCTATTGAACTGATGGAGGCGTAATTGACTATCTCCCTATGGATTCTCTATTTTTGTGATTCAATCCTTTTGAGTCTCTTTTTGCTTTCCCCTTGCAGAATTGGTGTGTTTTTGGCCAGCTTAAAGATGACAAAACAGTATGAGAGCTTGTTAGTGTTCAAGAGCCATGTAAATAATGACATGTAAAAAGTACTTGTAGCATATGTACATTTGCAGGCCGAGTTTGAGGCCTGTCTGACAAAAGTATTTTTAGTATATAACACTGAATGTATAAGACATGCTAAGGCCATGTCTTGACTTCAATGTCTTGACTTCAATACTGAAGAATATTTTTGTTAAAAAAATGCCATTGCATTTCTCAGAACCCCTGCACTGTAATCTTTCCAGAGATCTTGCACATGTTTTTTTATTGTTTTGTATTATGCAGTGTAGGGTGAAATATGCTAAGGGCAAATTTAAGTAAACTGCAAAATACCAATTGGATCCTGGAGGAGACTTGCCTATGTATGAATTTGAGTTGTGAATGTGCTTACATTATGTAAGCCTGATGCTTTTAATTGAGTTAACCTGTTTGTGCCTAAGTTGAAATCCATGCTGAAACTGACTTTTCATTAGGTGGCAATGCTACAAATTTGACAAAATGTTTTCATCACACCATCTTAAATTCTCAGCTGTTCTTCCGCCAGCTGACAACTGAACATGGCCCCTTGCTGTTTAGGTTTTAGTTACTATTGGTTGTTAATGTGAACATTTTCTGTTTTGCTGAGTCATTCATGGCAGTCTCCTTTTATTCTAAATTTTGAAATGTGTAACTAATTGGCTTTTAATTTGTCCCCCTGATGATGTCACTGATGATGAAAAGAAATCCCCTGTTTAAAGATTAGAAACAATTTGTGTAAAAGAAAATATAAAATACTATCTGAATTGATAAAATTTGACCAAAAATAATAAATCCCTTTCCCTCCCCCATTTGTGTCTGTGCTTGAGTATCTTAACTGGTGCAAACACTTGTTCAATTCTTGGGCTATGCTATACTACACTTATCATTGACATTGTATCAAATTATGCATCGGATTTCTTGCAATCCTAGTCACAATAGGTTTAAAAACTTTGACAAAGCACACCGGTTAAATAAGGAAAACAGTACTGAAACACTTTCAACTTTGATTCACCCAAGTGCATGAGAAATGAATGCAGTTAATCTTAAATATTGTCAATACTGGACAATGAATTAAGTAGTAACATTCCATACATCGTTGCACCCCTCCAATTACAGCCATTACAGTATAGTTTGCACCCTGTATAACAGCGGGGACAGCATGGTTATTAAATACTAGTTAGTCAGGACCTGAAGTTAAATGTAATTTTTATTCATGTTTACATAATACAAACAGAGCCAAATGGAGACAAGCATATTAAATGTATGAACGTAAACAGTGCTAACTCAAAGTACAAAAATATTATTGGCAACGCCAAACTGTTTTTCACCTTCAACGCACACTACACAAGTTAAAAAAAAATTAAGGATTAACTGCTTTCGTGAATCCCTTTAGAACAAATCTTTTTCACTAAAAGAAATTGCAGCTTCCTCCTCCAACCTTTGGCCGCATACTCCATAATGTAATAAACAAAAGCATAACACTCTTATCATAGCTGAACAGAGACAGATTAACAGGACGTCGGGGGACAGACAATCAGTGGCCTCCAGACTTACGTCCAGCCCAGGACCGAGAGCGAGAGCGGGATCGGGACATGGATCTTGAGTAGGAGCGGGATGGAGACCGTCCCACAGGCTGTTTCTGGGAGCTGGAGGTTGGATGGAAATCTTCAGCCGGGCTGTGAGACCTGGACTGGCTCTTTTTACCTTTGGCCATGGGCCTGGAGGTTGAAGGGGAGCGGGACGTTGAGTGGCTACGTGAGCCTGGTTCATGATGTGTCCTGTGGTTGTCACGAGGAGGACCTCTGTACCTGGTGACATACATAACTTATAGATTAAAAAGAATGCATTATAAAATTCCCCTTGCTTATTTTATATTCTACAAAATGACAAATTGGCCTACTTGTCATTTTCATGGCTTCTGCTCCGTCTGTGTCGACTGTAGGACCGAGATCTGTAAAGAGAACAAAGACAAACCGGTTTTTCGGGGTGTAACTTAGATACTATTAAGGACTTCTATCTAGGACAAGTTTTTTTTAAACTTAGGCAGTGTATGACTTCCTGCTCTATTACAGCCCCAAACGGCTCCAGAGGCTAAAATAGTTTGAACCCATGTGGAGCATTATCTTGAGCTCCTGGCAATTTGCTTATCAGAAAGGGAGAGGGGCAAAGGATGCTATTGTCCTGGACAGTGTCTACGGTCACCTGGATGCAGGAGGACGCTGTGTGAGAATTCTGTACTATGATTTTAGCTCAGCGTTCAACACGATACAACCACACATCATAGTTAATAAGCTTTTAATGATGAAGGTTCCAAGTGTTTTCATCTTTCGTTCTAAATTTCTTAGAGAACAGGTCTCAATTTGTTAAGCTGATCTCAAGCTGTCAAGTTGTTAAATTTGCTGACGACACAGCGCTTCTTGAAAAATGAGTCACTATCAAAATGAGATAAAAGCTTTTGTTGATTATTGCGACAGTCATTTCCTAGAACCAATGTTAAAAACTAAATTAGTAATTGATTACAGGAGAAATAAAATGACAGTGGAAATCAAAGGTTCAGTAGTAGAAAGGGCATTGTTTTTAATGACAGGCTATGGTCTGATCATGTTGACTTACTGATGAAAAAATTAAGTCCACGTGTATATTGTATGAGGAAGTTGCAGTCTTTTAAAGTGAATACTGATGTGGTGAGAAAGGTTTGTATGTCAGTGATATGTAGTGTTTGGAGTTACTGTGTGGTGGGAATGCTGGGGCAACAGAGACTAAAAGGGCTGAAAAATGGTGGGAGAGTTCAATACAGTGGATATAGTATATGATGACTGCCCGGCAAAAAATAACGCGGGACCAGGGTTACCTAATGGAACCAGTGGTAGGCTAAAGCGCCTCCTGTGACAAGAACCAAGCGGTATGCTCTCTCTTTTAAGACCCTGTCAATCTTGAAAAAAATATTTTTTTCAAGATCTAAGTGACAGCACCACAATAAAAAAAGATTAAGAAGCATTGTGGTGCTCCCTGTGTGATGAATGTACACTACACTATATGTACATCGGCCAAGTTATTGGTCCTGTGATGTTAGTCTAATTGAGAAGGTTATGAAACCAAAGTAAGCTATAATATCTAATAAAAAACATTAGGTCTACATATGAAGGAGTAACACAAACTATTCCTTATTAGAGAAGGACAAGCAACAAGAAATCATTAATGTATATGTCTCTGACCAGTCTGCCATTAATGTTACCTGGGAATAGAGCTGCATTGTCCCACTTAATCTCCAGAGTGCGTCCTTCATAAACCTGAAGCTGCATTGACTACAGAAGGCGCGCTGCTCATCTCTATTTTTACACAGAGTGGACGCTGAAGCAACGCACAGGTCTGCTCGTAGGCAGCGCCCGCACACCAGGCAGCCCGGTGGTGTTGCTAAGAACTTGCAATTTAACAGTTATATATATTGCAAGTTCTTAGCAACCTCAAAACACTATCGACCCACCGGGAAAAGTCCCAACTCTCCAGTTGCCACTCCACAACTGGGTGTCAGTGAAACCATTTCTAACCATCTAAACAACGGCAATAGTTTAATAGGTTTGAAATCAAATTTGTGACAGCAATAGTGACAAGTAATGTATGTTAATAAAGTAAATAAAATAAAATAAATTAATAATCTTAGTCTGGCTGTTAGCCTGCTCTGTGGGATTGTGGAGCAGGCTAACTGCCAAGAATAAACCTCCATGGTTGCTTGGCTGGGTTTAATTTAACCTGCTCAAGTCAAAGATGAATTCATCCAGGATAACTTGAATATCTCGGCTTAATCCTTTATGCTGGTTTTGTGCATCTGACTTGTTTACTTTTTCTTTGTTCAGCTCTTTCCTAAAATCTGATGCCAACTTTTGCTGCTAGAGACACATTTTGGCTTGTATTTATTAAGCTTTGACACCAAGACCTAATCACTACACACAGGTGGGTAGTAATTAGGACAGGGCTGTCACTCTGACTAATTCATTGGTTGTTGATCAACTTAATCAAACTCAGCTCTGCAACAACAGAAATCATAGGTTCTTGTGTTGAAGTGATTTAAAAGGTCCAATGTGTAGGAATTTCTCCCATCTAGTGTTGGGATCATATATTGCAATCAACTCTCTTGCGCCACGCAGTTCAAAGTCCATATTACAGTTATAGTAGCCTTCACGCTTGTCACCAGTCTCTTGCTCTTTTCAATATCCTTTCAATAAGACTCCTGTTCCTGAAATTTGGATTTTGAATACCGGTATGTGTGGTCCTCCTTATTTTTGAAGTGGATTTGTTTATCTGTATATCTGTATCCTGAATGATTTAAAAAAATATAAAAATAAACGTATGGTCCTCCAGGTTTCATTCTTCAAACTTGCCGAGGCGCGACAATACCCATTAGCAGCGCGTGTGAGTGTATCATGTGACAGCGAAAACGGGAAAGGCGGAGCAGTACATCCTGGATGTCCCTTACTCGCTAACGTATTTCAAGACAGCACATAAATACACCAGTGCATGCAAATGGAAATGCAAAATTTCAAGCCAATAGGAATATTTGGAATTGATGGTGGTGGCAACGCTGCGTTCCAGGCAACCCGTTACTCATGTTTTCACAACCTTCTACCCGTTAAAGTGCCCTGGGACGGCAGTCAAACCCGTAACTTACTACACGTGAATTCGTACCAGATTGTTCACATACAAACAATGTCGACCCCTGTTGATTCTGTACAGTGATTACACAGTGCTGTGATAAACAGTGAGAAATGGAAATAAATAGACATTAAAAAGGCAAACGTAATTTCACACATTGGAATACTACTACAGGTTATGTTATATTAAATGAAGCCCAAAATATGTCGCTGACCAGAAATCGCCCGCAACTTACGGGCTAAAAACTGTGTCCGGAACACAGCATAAACATTCATGAAAAAGGACAAGTTTGTGAACGGGCAACACTCATTTTGAACAACTACATGTTACACACTGGACCTGTAAGTTATTGTAAGTGCAATAAAAACAAAGTTGCCAACAACTCACTCTCTGGGGCTGTCAGACCTCCGAGGACGACGCTCAAAGGAGGGGCTTCGGGATCTGCGTCGATCATAGCTGCGGCTCCGGGATCGTCTGCGGCGGTTATCACGCTCATCATCATAGCGCGAGGAGCTGCGAGGGGAATGCCGCTCCTTGGTCTTCATCTGGTTAGGGGCTTGACGGAAAAATTTACATTAGAACATTGGGTGATTATGAACTCCATATCTGACAAACAACGCTGAATGAGGCTTTACAGAATGTATGCTGCTTAGATATGAATACAAATTGTTCATACTTTTTCTGTCACCCTGGGCGAACTGGATCTCGATCTGACGCCCACAAACCCATTTATGATCCAGGTTGTGAAGAGCGTCCTCTGCATCCCGGACATCTTCAAACGTGCTGTATTGTTAAGGCCTTTTATTTTGTAATTTGGAAAGTTGGGACAGAGAAGGTTGCACACATGCACAACAATCTAAAAGGAAAAACAACAAAAAGGCTGCAACACAGGTTGACAGCTAAAGTCTATGAAACACAACCATTTGATCAGTTATTTCAGAAAAATAAGTGAGAAAATGTCTTTAGTCTGCAAATAAACAACAAAACTAAATCAACGGGCCCATTTGTGATCTCAAATTTAAGACAAGACAAATATTGATGGCGATCAGATTTGGTAGGATACAAAATGTTTGGCTTGTTACCTTTAACATGCTTGACCTTTGACCTTCAGCTTGATCTTTATTGTCTTGGCAGAAGAACTTGAGGTTTCCTGCTTGTCTTTGCCCAATAAACACTTTGCTTTTCCTCCCTTTGGTAGACAAATGGAAGCCTGGGTGCTCTCTTTTCTCCTCTTTGTATCTTCATGCTTTTGCTCTCTCTTTATTTTCCCAATTCCACTATTGCTTGTCGCCTGGGTGTCTTTGGCTTGAATCTACTCTACAACCGCCTTTCAACTTTCTTTGGTGTGGGATCTCCAGAACTGTATCTTTACCATTCTAAGGCAACAACAGAAGAAATATTGGTTAGGAATAAGTTTTAATCTTAATACAACAAGTATTAGAAACAAATAATTCTTAGAAAATACAATTACATTAGACAAAACACATTGTCAGGCGAGGTGTCACTGAACCAACTGCAACCAAAAAATGAGACTGAATGCTGTACAATCCCTTACATTTCAAAATGAAAATTAAAAAGAATAAAGGATATTGAATGTAAGCAAATCCTCTTGCCCGCCGTGTATAGAAGTCAAGTGGAATGTAGACATCTACAATAGGCCCATAACGACCAAACTCACGTCGTAAATCCTCTGGCCTAAAGTGTCATGAAATAAACACATTTATTCTGCTGGCTGTCATATGAATTTAGCTGGAGCCAATTGTGCAAGGTATGCACAAGAGACGGTGCCAGCACAGCATGTGACAATACTTAATTGCAAACAAATCAAATTATTCTCCCACTTCAGAAGGAAGTTCCATCAAAAGGTAGAATAGTACATAGGTACAAATAAAAACCCAGGCAGCCAACTTCACACATCTGCAGCAGCCATACAAGCTAAAAATGGCATGTATCAGATTAAAAGAGGTGGCAAAGTCACAGAGGTGAGAAAATGGCGCCGCTTGGCTGAATTTATCACAGTTACATTTCAAAAGCACTGGCAATGTAACAGAAATACTATCAAAGTGTGATACTGTTTGGTGGGGAAAACAATGGTGAACTTTCCATCACAAGGGGAATTATGTACATACATTTTCAGGAACCATTTCTTCTGTACAAAACTGACTGAAAACTGTGCAGAGTATGTCTGTGTGCTTTGGTTTTATTTTCCACATGTATTTTTCATTGAGGACAAAATCACATTAACATAATGGGATGGTAATATGAGTTTCAGAGATGGATAGCTCAAAACTCATTGGAACATGAATACCAAACTATCTGCATGGCCATAAAATAAGTATTCTTATAAACACACACACCATTTTTTCTGGGCTGTGTTAATGGACAATGCAATAGGAAATGCTTTTTGCAATTCAAATAAATCGGTCATCCTCGAGTTTTAGAGATTAAAAAAAATCAAAATCAAACATATTTAAGAGGAAAAGGCTCAAAAAGGTGAGGCAATAAATACCAAAAGAGACACTAGAAAAGGGGCTTCTGTTCATTTTTCTCTTGTCCTGCTTGACCCTGTCTTTTATTGTCCGTTTAATGAGGCATTTTGTATTCTCTTTCATAAGTTTTCCACACACAAAATGGACAGTAACCGTAGTTTGACATTTTGCTGGTGTCTTTCGGCGCATGTCTATTGTCTGCAACCATTGGGTAACGTTAACGTTACAATAATTTCTAACTCGGTACTGACTAAACTGGGGGCGTAGCTAAATTTGAAGATAGGATGACGCTGGTGGCTAAAATAAAAATAGACTGCTGAAAATTAGACATGCTGTATGCATGCACGTAACGTACTTCACACACAACATTACAGACTAGAATTGTAGTCTCGCTAGATTACTGATTACGTCCATAAACAAAAAAAAACTTGCTTGTTTGGGGGAGTGACGCTGACGTCACCTCAACAACAGTCTCTCAGTTTCTTGTTAGCCTTGGTGTTAGCCTAGCCTTAGCTTAATGCAGGCAGGGGGAATGTGTTCAATGATATGTTGTAAGCGGTTATCTCGAGAGTATTATTCGGTTAAAACATGACTACCACTATTTTTGTTGTCCAACCCTGATTGGGATGACTCGTAATGCTGACATCAGTTAGCCATTTTGGTCATGTTTGCTAATTAACTAGCATTATGTTAGCCTAACCATGCTTGCATGAACGCCTGCAGGGTTAAAATAACAACATACCTGGAGTCGTCGGCGATGTTTCTAACGAAGAGAGATGTATTAGGTGGCCTCAAGTACCTCGCCATTTTTGTAAAGGCCCGTTGCTACTAATTGGCGGCCGTGAATTTGTTTACTACAACTGTTTTATTCACAAATCCTGATGCTTTACTGCAGCCGACTATTCAGCTACGTGGTCAAAGTGTTCTCTCCACAAGGCGCATGCGCATAGACGTACAGCCACGAAGGGACATGCGCGCCCACACGCATGACCTAACATGGTATTCATTTATTCCATTGTTTGATTTTAGATTATTCCATTGTTTTTCTGCATAGTGTGTGTTGGCTGCTCGTCTGTCAGACATAATGAGGATGTTGGGACTATAAAGATAGCCATTTTTTTTTTAAAAAGACCACACTTATTAAGCAACACTTTTATTTAAATAGACATTGGTTTCTTCACTGCCAAGTTTACATCTTTCTGCTCTTCCTGATGAGAGTTGTTGAACCCATGGTCAAAGTCTGAAAGGGGATAAGGGAAAATTAAACCGATTTCATTTATGGATAGCATATAGGCTACATTACATTATTTAAGCTTATGATACATTAACGTGAAACAGAAAAAGTGAGTTCTGGTAAGATATAGGCTACCACACCTCTACCATCTCAGCTCCCTTAAGCTCTTGGATGTGGTAGAACTTTCCTGTATTGCAAACCAGTTTGCCACCTTCCAGATTGACAATGCACTGCGCAAAGGAGGAGAAAATACATATCACAAATACCCCCAAAACAGGCAGGAGTTCATGTTACATAGGCACACATGTAGGCTCGTAACTGACACATTATACGTCACCATTTTTGGAAAATAATTACACACAGATTTCGGCTTTAAACACAGTTATACTGTACTAAATTTAGATAAATAAATCATATACTAAAACACTAATGTGACATAAAAATTAAGGTAAATTAGAATTACAAACCTTGAGCTTCTTGCCGTCCATGGTGGTGATGTCAGCCTCCTTGCCGACGGTAAAGGAGTTGGTCACAGACTTTCCAGGGGTCTTGGAGGTGACAACAAAGTCATTGCCTTTCTGCTTGATCTCAGTAATTGGCTTAATGTCTTTGGCCATCTTAATTACATCTTCTGGGAGTTCTGGTAAGCAAAGCACATATTTTTTGTTGATTGCACAGTACAAGTAAGGACTGATGAGTCTCTGGACTGCAAAGGTTTGTTGTCTACTAAACATTAGAAGGGTGTAACCACATCAAAAATAGCAACCTTGTCTTCAGCTACCAAAGATAGTAGATGCATTTATATTCTTAATATGCCAACCAGCGTCCCTGGTCTGTATTGCTCACCCATGGCCCTGAGGAACTCCTCATAGTTTTCCTGGGAGTAGACCTGCCATGTTCCATTGAAGTCCATGTTTTCTAGATCTGGGTTCTCCTTCACCAATGTGGGCTGGAGGCTGAGACAGCTGTGTAAAGATCAACACAATGTGGAGAATGTGACTGGAGCGCTGCATCTTCTTATACAGGAAAGCAAGGGGGGGGGGGGTTCCCAGCATTGTGTCTAATGAGCAACAAACTCACTGCTGTTTGAACAACCTCGAGTTCACTTACTCCAGTTTGGACAAACCTCAGCTTCCACCAAAGATGCATTTAGATGGTCATTTTTGACATGTGGGTTGAAGAGCTTCAATGATGATGAGAAATATGTACAGATTTTTACACATGCACCATGGTGTGCAGAAGTGTTTTGTGTTGCATAAATAAAATGACAATTATTTACATGATCTACATTTACTGTAAAGTTCACAGAGCTCCAAGTGGAGTTTGAGGATGCTAAGCTCCAGAACTAAAATGAGAAAATATTTATATTATTTACATGATGATTTACTGATTTTTATTTCAGAATGTATTCATTGGACATTAATTGAACTTTGTGCATGTCTGTGTCAAACATCCCAACGTGACTTTACCGGACCAACGGGCCCAGTAGTAGGGTTGATGACACCACGGACTGTTTGCTTCTAAAGTGCAAGATAATAATAATCTCTGCTTACATAATACACAAACAAAGATTCAGGCCACATTTTTTTTAACACTTGATTATAAATTGTAATAAAAGTTGACTGGATACAGATATAAAGATGAAATATAGTATTTGTAAGTGTTCATAAAAATAATCCACAGGTAAAAATAGCTTAAACTTGCTTTATTCACAACACACACAAACAAATGCAGTTTTCGTCATGACAGGTCCTTAGTGAACTTAAAAACAAAAGACAATAATAAGGGTAAATAATAAATGTAATGTAACAGTAGCACAAGTAGAGAAGACTCAAAGTCAGCAAATTGGTAACATAAGGGTTAATGCCCGACGTGGTGTCCATTATCAGGAATTATACCATGGGCCTCGGTGAGTACACAATTTTTATTGGCTGCACGGTTTCCATTAAAAAGTCAAATAGGACACCTACGGATGAGTTCTGGTGAAACTGACTGTTTACCTTTCTAAATAAATGTGATACAGTAAATGGAAAAATAAAATCTGACTATTTTCAACACTTAGTGTAGTCCATCAGTGCCTTATCTTCACACTACAGGATGGTGCTAACACACAAGCTACAAGAAGTATACTGACTTACTTTCACAGCGATCATCTCACATTGTGTTTGCTATTCAACTCGCAAATGATTTCAGGCTGCGGCCGACAGTGTACATGGTGTTTAATTTGTTTGTGAAGGTCTATTAATTTGGTGAAAATGACATGCATGGCTAGTTAGCTTGTCTTGTTGGTAAACATACTGTCATATTATATTTTCGAATTAAATCTTGCTAGCGTAATGTTAGCTTTCTGGCTTGTAGCTAAGCCAAAGGGTTCTATGAGCTGAGCAGACTTATGTCAGGTCATCTGGGACAGGTCTCCTTTCTGTCCCCAGAGTCAGAACTAAACAGGGGGAAGTAACGTTCAGTTTCAATGCTCCTCATATCTGGAACAAACTTCCAGAAAACTGCAGAACCGCTGCAGCTCTCAGTTCTTTTAAATCAAGGCTAAAGAACTTTCTTTTTGATGTTGCCTTTCTTTAAATGGTTGTTCATTTCTTTAATGTTTAATTTCTTATACTGCACTGTAACTTTCATTCTTGTGTTTTTTCTGTTTTTATTTTTTAACTGTTTTTTAACTGTTTTTGTGTAAAGCACTTTCAATTGCCCTGTTGCTAAAATGTGCTATTTAAATAAAGCTGCCTTGCCTTGCCTTGCCATATAAAGCTGAAGAATAGAAAAACCCTCATTTCTGACCCAGTTTGCAGTCTTAACCAATCAAAACAGCATGGACTGGAGGCTTCTCCCCATGCATGTAAACGCTCACTGTCACATCAACAGTTTCAGAGCCATACTGGTTGCGCACAAAGATGCTGTATTTTCCAGAATCTTCCAGGCTGACGTTGTTAATGTTGATAGTGCTGCACTTGGGCTCCTTAGTGAGGGTAAAATGGGTCTCGTTAACAATTTCCTTGTCGTTCCGAAGCCAGACAATCTCTGGGGTTGGTTCACCATCAATGTAGCACGTCAGACACAAAGACTGAAGAGAGGACAAGGAGCATTCAAGCACATATGAAATAATAGGCCACAGAAAGGATCAAATCAGTAAAAAACTATCAGTATTATTGAGTTTGAAATTGTCTCGAAGTAGTAATGTCTTCCTGACAATGTCATACCTTGCCCTCCATGATGGCTACTACATCAGGAAGACCCTTGGTCACTTTGGCTCGTTCTGAAACAAAAAAAGGAACAATAACTCTCTGCGGCACTTCACTGTAGAGTCTTTTAACCTTTGTTGTGGACAGAAAAAAACTCAGGATTTACATATAACCTGTGACTCACTTTTCTCAGCAATGGCCGCTTGTCTGAGGGATGAAAACAAAAAGTCAAATCAATATGACATTGCCCAGTGTTAGGCAACAATAATCTGTGCAAGATATTTTCAATGTTTTAAACTAATGGTCTGTTATCTCTGACTGCTCAGTGCTTTCTGTTAGTGTCACAGCAAGCCATGTTAGACGCATCATCTGCATGCAGTGCAGCACTTACTTTAACCTCTGGTACTCCAGCAAGGCACCAGCAAAGACTGTTGGAAATAATAATAATCAAGATCTCATAATTTATGCTCTGAAATCTTCTCTTAATCTAACATTGTGTTTTAGGTCCTTCAATTCAAACTTGCTCACCCACCTTGTTCAGACAGGTCAAGATACCGTTTGTGTGTCTCTTTGCCATCAAACATCTCCAAGGTGTATTTGCCTTTATCATTCTCTGTTGGGTTAAAGATTTCAATCCAGACATTCTGCATATTGCTGCCAGGCTTTGTCTTGGCTTCCTGGTCAATCCTCTTTTCCCTACACGGAAGGAAGCAAATTAAATTTTTGCTACTGCTACATATGCTTTAGACAGAAACTAAAACCAGCAGATCATTACCAAATGCATGTTATGGACATACTCCTGCTTTTCCCCTAGCCCAAAGTACTGGTATCAGAGCTAGAAAATAAAGGGCATCTGTTTCTTCCTTATCACTGCAACCTCAGTCACAGGAGCATTAGCACACAGGTTTATAAACTTATAAAGATTTGAACTAAAAATTCTGTTGTAGCGACATGTTATAGTTCAGACTGGAATCATACAAAACTAACTTTATTAAGGAAAAAGAACATTTGTAAGTCTGCATCACACTAGTCAGATTTTCTTCAGTTGTTTGTTATGCTTTTGTAAAGGCTAATCTTTAATCCTCCAGCAGGTGGTGCTAGTGGCCTTACTAAAGAAAGCAGTATCACTCTTAAGCATGTAATTATTGTCTTTTAGTATACAGTACCTTTAAATAATGTTACAGGATCTTTCACTTTAATGAAATGCACCTGCAATCAGTCAGTTCTAACTCTCTCTCTGTTATTTTACATATGTTGTTCACCCTTTTATACACATTTGTTATATTTGAAAACGCCTCCTCCAGACATTCTCTGGGTTTCAACATATTGATTTTAACAGATAAGTAGACTGAATCAGGAGATTCAGTGTCCAAGTGTGGCCCCAGCTGCCAAGTTTGCATGCAGACATGAATATCCGCTCTACACATTTAGATCCTGAACCTTTTAAGCTGTCAGTAGTTGAACTTTGATAAATACTTTAGTGAACTTTAGTAAAGTTGATATGATATGATATGCTATTTTTACAGCATTGCTCTCATGTGGCTTGCAGTAAACAATGTGACCACACTACCAGATTGCACTGCAGTCAAAATAAACTTTAAGGTACTTTGTATTTACTTTCCTGTGCAAAATTTGTATTCAGGTCTGTCTATCTTAACAGAATTTAAGTTAAGTTTGGAATACTTCCTCCTTGGTAGCAGTTGCACCTAGCGTGTTAGGTCAGAGGTGATCTGCATGCGGACTCACTTGAAGTACCAGCTGGTTTTCAAGCAGCATATATAGTATTTGAGTGAGCAGTAGAGCTTGAAACCTTCAGCGGTGCTCTGAATCTTCAGTGGGCTGGCAGACAACGCTGCAGAGACAGAGAGGAAAAGAGGGAAGGCCGAGCTTCTGGTTATTTAATGCCACAGTTTGCGTACATTTCAGTTTCCTTGGCAATTTTAATTTATATTATTATCCTTATCCACACACAAAACACCTTCTGCTAAAAAAAGACATCATTGGCACATTTCACAAAGGTAAAGCTTAAGACTGAATGAACGAATAACTCACCACACTGTTTACTCAGCTGCTGGAGAAGCTTGTCATACTCTGTAAATCAAATGAACAATTAAGTGTTCAGAGAGTGTTTTATATTACTTTTGGAAACTCAATAAATACTGAACACAAGATTAGAGGTAGGTAGCTGAATACTGAGGACACATAATGAGATAAGGAGGCAAAAAGACAAGACACTTCTTTTATGGATGGGAAATGTGTGCCAACTGAAATGCACACATAAACAAATGGGGGACTATTGTTTGTGGATACTTGTTCGCTGGTGACAAGGTTGTGTCTTACCATCATCCAGTAACTCTAAGACGCTGACATCCTCTCCTCTCCCATCTGACACCACAGCTCTGTATGAACCTGACTCTTTCTTGGTAACCTGAGGGAAAACCATCCAACGTATTAAAGTTAAACTTATTCATAGCTTCTCAAATGGAAGATTGCTAACTAGAGAACCTAGAGTTTTTTTCACTTGCCCGAACGGACGGGTTTTATAAATCTGCTGTGGACTCAAACTTTGTAGTTGTTTCATTAACATCCTCTTTGTTTATCGAAGACGCTTGAAACACTCTTTTTAGCTTGTATGCCGCCATCATCTTCTTTTCTAACAAGACAGCCGCCAGTCATGTGTCACTATTTTTGATTGGCCAACGGCACATTCAAATCAAATCATTCAACAAGTGTTCTCTGACGTGGCCAAAGGCCCTGGGCAAGAGAACGTCAAAGTGATTTATGATACAATTATAATTGAAAAAAAATATTGAAGGTTTTTTTTTAACCACTTGCCCGGATTGTTATATTTACTTGCCCAACGTGGGGATTTACTTGACCCTGGCCATTGGGCAAACCTTATTGTTGAACCTTGACCAAATACTTAAATTCATCTTCTATATAACCTTATAATACACTACAAGGTGAACCAATATCTCATAATAACACAGAATAAGATTAATTAACTCTCTGCTTCTCTTTTTTTCTCTCACTACACTAGCTACCATTTATACATGCTCATTTGCCTGAGTTCCTAACTCTCCTCTCCACTCCTAGTAGTCTAAAAATAGAGCAGAATCCTTTTGGATACCTGTGGGATGGTGAGTGTGCTGACCCCTGATGACTGCTCATACACAAGTTGGGTCACCGCCACGCCTTCTTTAAACCACTTGAGTGACGTGTCCTTGTTTGTGTTTGTCACCTGTGTATGGAGAGATATACATACCTGAAATACAAGTACTCTAAAATGGATTGGTTTAAAACTATATAGTCTTCATAGACAAATAGTCAAATATTTGTAATAAATGTCATTAAAAGAGTTTCTGTAATTACTGGTAACTGATAATAATTAGTTACCAGTAATCATTTAAAGTAAGAGTTTGAACTTATTTGCTTTCCTGTGAAAAGTTAGATGAGAAGCTTGATTCCACTCTCAATAGTCTGTCCACTTAATACAAAGCTGCAGCCAGAAGCCAGAAGCCAGAAACCAGTTAGCTTAGCTTAGCTTAGCATAAAGATGGGAAAAAGCTAACCTGGCTCTGTCCAAAGGTAACTAAATCTGCCATCTAGCATCTCTAAAGTTTGCTAATTAACACCTTGTTTCTTTTATTTGTACAAAAACCAGAGAAGTCTTTCTTTAAGAAGTTATCACAAAAGTACAACACTGTCTTGCCCCCAATTGAGCTTTGCAACAGAACACAAGTAATGGCAGAAATTAATAACGAAAGATGAATCTTTCTTTCTATAAATGTACAAAAAGTACCTTGCACTTTATAATCACTTCACAATCCTCATTTACACTCCATGACAAGTATTCCTGGAAATAAGGCCCTGGGGAAAACAGAACACATGAATATCCATCTAGAAAACAGTGACAATAATTTATTCACAGCAACCAATGAAACACAAATGCATCATAATAAGGCAATTTATACCAATTTATAGCTGTGTGATTATCTATAGTGCAGAAAGTGACAGCTGCCTGAAATAAAGTGTTGGACAACACATAACATGCCAGCAACAAACGTGTGTCTTACTTTAATATCTGTTTTGCATCATGTTATTCTGCAGGTAATAGACAATATGTGATATGTGGGCTTTGAGTCTCACATGGACTTTGGATTGTAGACATAGTGTGAGATGGTCTGTTTGCACAAGTGGGCAGTGGGACATTGGCCTCTACATCCTTATCACATCTGAGAGATCAGGTGATGAAAACATGAAGTAGAGTAGCACAGGAAACATCCTTTTGACTATTTAGTTTCAAGAGGTTTCAAAACAAAGCAGCTAAGTCACTGTAAAGACCATCAAAAAGCTACTGCAACTGGTAGATATAATTGTATTAACTATATTGTATCTGTTACTGATGTTAGGAGGCTCTCACCAGACTTTCTCTGATGGTCGCGTTGTTTTTTATCAGCCAAGGCCAGCGTCTGACGAAACTCTGAAAGAGACAAAAACAGAGTGCAAAAACAGTAGAATCACACAGGTCATATGGGGAGTAGTGATGATAACTTGTTGCTCCAAAAGGTTATTGTTTCCAAAATAATATCATCTTCATTTTGAACTGCTCTGCCAATCGTAGGAGGGCAAAATAGACTTTTGAGTTAAAGTTGCAAAGAAACAAAAAACATAGTAATCTTATGAACTGAGAACAGGTCGTTGATGTGCCATACAACAACATTTATAAAGCAAGACAAGAAAATTGATAGTTATACGATCATTTATTCATCAAATAGGAAAAAAATAAAAATCTTTCCTGGAGTCATTGTGCCACAAATCAGGTCCTCTAATTGTCGTTGAAAGACTGAGGAAATTGAGAAGATCAGATATATTGATACTATCTTTAATGTGACCTCATGCAGCACGATAAACAATAATTGCAATCAAAAACACTATACCACATTTTTGAACTACCTCTCTAATCAAAAATCATCATATTCTCCATTACTCATATCCCTTTGATTTATACTTTAATTATAAAATTATTAATTAATCCTAGTGGCTTAGTAATTAAGATGCATTACAAGTACATCACACGTCCAGAGTTAGGCTAGTCATTTTCTGGATTTACTGATCTTCCACTAAAAGAACAGAGGCAGATCAGTTTAATGACGGACACAAACAAAAGTTATTGCAATTGTCTTCTGCAAGAAGTTTACAGTAATTAAGGTAATCTTCTCTTAAAACAGTGGAGAACATTTTGGGAGAAAATGCAAATGAGCTGAACCCCATGGATGTACAACAATGCGTTTGCATTGCAAATAAGCAAGTTCCTTTTAATCTATTTTCACTAAGATATTGGATTCCATCCATCCATCCATCCATACAGTCTGTCTCTTCCAGGGCTGTAACTAGGATTTAAAAAATACACACTAAAAAAAAGAAAGTATTATTGCGTTTTTTCAGTTAATTCAAATATGTTTTTTGTGAACTTTACGACGTTAAAAATGTGGTTGGAAAATTCTGAATGATTTACTTATGTGTCCTAAAGCTGTCAAAATGTAATTTTGATTCTAAATTCTAGAGTTATTGTAGTTAATTAATTGCAGGATGGTTGCTAAAGTCGCTGAACACCCCACATTCTCAGAAGATACACAAGAGGACATGACCTCAATGGTAGCTTCAAAGAAGAAAATGTCACAACAAGGCAGTAAAGATAGCATTTCATCACTGCGTGATGTCACATTTACACAGATTCCTGTTCTGTTCTATTGCCCCTCTACATTTGTGCTTATCTCTCATCATGGTATGAAACAAAAAAGGTATTTGACAACTTAGTGGCAACTGAATGAAGAACTTACTTTGATCCACAAAGACGAAAGTGAACTGGTTCTTGGCACGGCCGTCCTTCAGTTGAGCCGTGTACTGGCCCTCGTCCTCCTGAGAGAGCTGCTCCAACAGAATCTCTACCAGACCATTGGCCTTGTCGAAGGTGATCTTACGGTGCTGTAGAAGAGCAAACAAACATTGCCACACATGCAGCACACTACACAGCAGACGGATGATCCCAGATGGCAGGTAGACATGCCACTTGCAATATACTGTATGGATGGCTAATCATACACAGTGTGTGTCAGCGCATGAAAATGGTCTGAAAAAATGCACACTGTAGATGAAACATTCCTTTTTTCTAACACACACACACACACGCATGCCCGCACGCACACACGCACGCACGCCCGCATGCACACACACACGCACGCCGCATGCACAAACAAACAAACAGAAAGCACCCTTTGAGCTCATTTTCATGACTGTTATGTTGATCAAGATAAGTGCATGCCTTGCATGTTGATGGGCCTCGGTGGTGGATGTGATTTGTGATGTATGGCAAGCCGGAGGGCCCTAATCAGCTAAATGGCTTTTGAATTCACAAACCTCAGCTGCGATCATTTAGAAATAACGTGTAATCAGTACTGTTCAGATGGAGCTCTGATATGGAGTAATAATGGAATAAATGAAAATGAAATTGAAGCGATGAATGGAAGCTGCTGAATATAAAGTAGTCGCCCACCTCACACAAACACGAGCCAACACAGACCCACAAAATGTATCTGACGGAGTTGTGAAAGCACAATAAATATACTATGTTGTGTTTGTTTTTCTCACTGTGGACACATCAGTGCACCGTTCAATAACCATGGCAGCAGTGCTGATTATTTTTAACTTGGTGTCATAACGCATATGAGTGCTGAGGAGGTTAGTTCACATTCAGTTAGTGTTCCTTGATGATTATACTGTTTTATTTTAGGACATCTTGCAATGGCAGGTGAAATCACTGTGTGCCTCTTTTCCATATTTTCAAATTGCTTTTTGTTCTTGTTGCAAATAGCTACGGCTTTCACTGAGCTGTTTTATGAAAGTAAATGAATTCTGAGGGCATTTTTGAGAAATATGAAAGACATTAAGTGCAAGTACACAAATATCAGCATGACAAAATCTGTCATACACTGAAAAGAGGGAACATGTCTTTATTATTAATAAGTCATAATATTTATTTACAAATCATGCCTTACACGGCTACAGTTTTCCATTTCACAGGGCAATTTCACCCACTCGTAGGGACCCAATCTTAAGTGATGACATACAGTTGATTTACTATTGGACAATCTGACAGAAAAACAAAAGACAGAAAGCTGTCCAAACTCTCTATTCATTCCACCTTTGCTGTTGTGGTAGAAATTCTAATACCTTGTAAGGCATATAACCAAAACTGACATGTGTACCAGATGTTGGCTCATTCTCCACCTTAAGCCCAGTTGATCCTCCTGTCTCCCGGACTTTGTGAAATTATCTAATTTCTCAGACCTTTCTGTTGCCTTGTACACCTGCTCTGCAGCGTTGTTGGCAGCCTCAATTTGGGGCTTTCCAGTATGGTTAACAAAACACTAATTGCTGTTTTCGATTCATAGTGACTTGTCATGATATGCAGCTGCATGCAGCTACACAGTAATGTTATACTTTATACGCCTTGTAGAGTTGCATGCTACTTGTGATGTTCCTACTTTTTCAACAATAAATTGAGTGACTTTATAGATACAGTTAATGTCCTTTAGACATTTTAAGTCTCAAATCTCAAAAAAGGAAGGTTTTAGCTTAATAATCAGGCTGAATTGTCTTTTCATTTCCGCCTGGAAGAAGCCACTCAGATCCAAGTAGCATTTGTTTTACTGCTGAAATGTTACTTTATACAAGGTAAGGAAGTTTAGGTCAGGGCCCCTCCAGAGGGCCATAAGATAAACCTGATGGTTAATTAGGTAGAAAAGAGGAAGTTCTAGGACACAGATCTGTATATATAAATATATATTTTTTGACTATTCTTCAATCTTTGTTTTTCTTTTTACATACATAATGTTGGAGAGTTTGACCTTTTTGGATCTCAAACAGTTATTTACTTGAAACCATCTGAGAAGTTAAGAGTGAACTGTTTCTTTGGTAGAATTGCTAACTCATAGTCATCTGAAATGTGACCAAGGGAAAATGTTTATTTTGAGCGTAGAATATTATTCACCTAACTATCTTTAACCTAACTGAACCAAAGACTAAAATCATGACCACAAATGACAGTGTGATTAGGCTATGACTGTTGGAAATGTAGTATTTTGCATACACTTCACCCTCCTGCAGAGGTAAAATTATGTGGGTAAGTTATGGTTTGGCAAGTAAGGATGGGCCCCACATATTTCCCCTAATCTTTTTAAATGTCATATCCTAACCTAGCAGCCATAAATTTAGCAACTTAATGTGGAAGGCTGACAAGATTAAAGGACTCTGCCATGTGCTAAACAAATTAGTTAACAATTAGTGTCCTTTCTAGAATATAAAAGCACAACACATGCATAAATCATTTAATCCAAAATATCTTACAGTACAAAAAGTGTTTAAGTGGATATTTAAATCCTCTAACCCTGATTGGGTTGATGTCATGCTCGGACTTTCTCAGGTGCTGTATTGCAGGGTGGCCTGTGCAGTGTTCTCACCGGAGTGCTGGTGATTTCTCGGTCATTGAAGATGAGACGGAGCTCAGCAGCGTTACTCAGACTCTCAGTCTGAAGCCAAAGACGTACGTCACCTTTCTCAGAAACATCCACCTGCCAGCCCGACTTCAGAGCTATCACTGCCAACAAAAACAAACAGAGCATTTCAGGATGCGCTGCAATAGATTAGATGACCATTTAATCAATGCAGAATTGTTGTGCAATGTCTACGTTGGTGCGTACATGGATTTCTGACTTGCCAGCTGAGTTCTTTGAGTCGCTCAAGGTCTGCAAAGAAGTAAAACCGTAGCTGAAGGTTAATTACACTTTAAACAGGAGTCCCATTCCTTAATACCTACATATTGTCAAAAACAATGGCTAGTGCATTTTGCATTTTTAGGCCTTTATTGGACAGAAAAGCTTAGACATGAAAAGGGAGAGAGAGGAAAGGAGGAGTGACATGCAGAAAAGTGCAGCAGGTCGGAACCGAATACGTGGTTGCTGTGTCGAGGACTGAGCCTCTGTATATAGGCGATCGCTCTACCAGGCGAGCTACCCAGGTGCCCGCGGTTCTATTTTTAAGTTGACTGAGAACATATGCTTAGTTAGACAGGTGACCTTGTGGAAGTGGTTGTGAGGTGCATAATTATTTGCTTGAGAGAAAAGCTTGATAACCCTTAAAATTAAAAGACCTGCTCTTCATGCTGCCGTCAGCTTTTTCAATAACACAAGAGACAACTGAACTGTGTTCTTGTCTCTGTGCCTGAGGATAAGGTGTGAATTGGATAAGACAGTTTCCTGACCTTCCACTCTCTTTCAGTTTACCTTCAGCGGTGAAGTCGTAGCTGGACGACAGGTTTGGGTTGTCGCTCATCTCCACTGTGTAAAGACCCAGATCCTCCTCAGAGGGGTCCATGAAGGTGAGGACCGACCTGATGGACAAATTGAAAAAACAGACAGTTACATCTACAGAGCATCTTGGGCTTGTTGTTTTATCTCTCCAACCTGAAGCCCTGGGGGATGTGGGTACTGTTTTGTGCTCTCAGCCATTTCTGTCACAATGGTGTTGCCTTTCAGCCAGCTGTGCTTAAAATGAAATTACTGTTTAACATGCTATTATGAGTGGAACAGGGTAAATGTGAGCTGGCAGGCAGGCTTCCCTAAAGCTAAGGGAAGGGTTGAGTTGAGAATTAAAAGAGACTGGCCTTTAATGGGTATCTCAGTCACAAATACTTCAAAGCACATGGCGCTTTATGGAGCAAATTCAATTGATCCAGAGCACATCTAATGTTAATCTTTGTATTTCAATCCTATTATTGAAAACTATAGCAACATCTGTAAGATGAAATGTATCCAAAGTTGCAGGGTAAACAGCATTAAAATTTTGAAGTACACCTCTTGATCCTGCAGACTGCCACAGATTTCTTGGAATTCAAATACTTAAAGACGTGCAGTTCATGTTGCACATAAACAACCCATACCCGTTCTTCTTGGTTTCTTCCCGAGCTCTCCCGGCGTCGATGCTCTCGGTGTAGTTTTTGCTCCACAGAATCATGCTTTCGTCATCCCTCTCATCAGCCTCGTAGCCAAGAAATATGAAACCATCGTTGTCAACTCCAATCTCAATGTCTTTGGCACCTGAGGGTGAGAGAGTCAGTTTGTGTGGCTGCAATGGGCTGCAGACACCATCAGCAATTTCATAGCATTATAGATGAGAAAATTCAGTGTTAAAAATGCTACTGGAATTAATTATATGCATCCCCTACACATAATGTACATACTGCACATTTTGTTGTACATAATACTTTCACTTATTTGTATCCAGAAAATATTCTCATTTTATTTCTAATTGATTTAGTATTTTGTACCACTAAATTGCACCTGCACATGCTGAAAAGTTACATATTCACAGATAAAAAAAAAATTATGTTCCAATATTGCAGTGGGTTGGTTGCATTTTAGTTAACATGTTACTAGGCTACATGTGCTGTATGAATTAAATGTCTTTCTGCGATGTCAACACTGGAATAAAACAATGTTCTCAGGGTTCAGGTTTTGCGTAAAAAGGTGCATTTAAAGGAGTAGTTTGACGTTTTGGGAAATCTGCTTACACATACAGTATGTGAGAAGCTGGAGCCATAACCCTTTTGAACAAAGCCAGGCTAGCTATTTTCCTATGTTTCCAGTCTTGATGCTAAGCTAAGCTAACGTCTCCTAGCTCAAGCTTCATATGTGCAAAGGAAACTCCCGCACAATGCCACATTTGTCTGAAGATGGTCTACTTCTTCACAACTTTTGACCTGCTTGTCCCCCTCTGAGGTACCTGTCTCACGTTGTAGATGTGCAAATTATTTTTCTGTACTGATCAAGCTTCATGTTTAACATATGGATATGACAATGATATCAAGCTTCTTATCTAACTCCAGGCGCAACAGCAAATAAGCGTTCAACTATTTCTTCAAAAGCACTTGTTGTTTTGTTTGGATATCCAGGATGCATAAAGATGGTTTCTGATGGCAAACTTGTCTCTATGAATATAATATACTATTAGGCTACACGAACTGGAGTTTAAATGTTTTCTTTAATTTTTTATTATTATATAATAATAATAATAATAATAATAATAATAGGTCCAGCATCTCCGACAAGCCTTGGATGGGATTTGTTTTATTGCAATATTTTGGAGAACCTGGAGCCATGGAGGCTGACCTGGTCTGGTCTGAGCTGTGACTGGCTCAGTGGGCAGGGAAGCACGGCCGACTCCAGCCTCATTGACAGCCGACACACGGAGACGGTAGGTCTGACCTGCCTGAAGACCTGACACCTGGATGTCATAAAAAACACATTAAATATTTACACATTGTGGTCATAATTTATCATGATTATTTAAACGTATATGGACCCACAGAAACACAGAGGATTGAAATACTGGAGCACTTCAAGTTTCTGCTAGGTGTAAGTAATAATACATTTAGAAAAATTTGAGTAATAATAATTTACTGGCACTTACAGTTATTATATATGCTCATACTTTACCAGGTAACAAACAAATCTTTATTATAACTTGTTACCTTGTTTACTTTCTGTATCTTGAACTTGATTTCTTTTTACAGCTTTACTCACCTTGTAATGGGTGTCAGAGATTGGCCTTTCATTCACAGCAGTCCACTTGTCTGATTCGTCACCCTGGCTAATTTCCAGCAAATAGCCAGTGACAGGACTCCGTCCTTCGTACAACGGAGCTGCCCACAGCAGCGCCAGGGAGTTGTTTCTCACCTCCCTGAACTCCACGTCACAGGGGCAACCTAAGAGAGAGAGAGAGAGAGAGGAGCGAGGGCCAGACATGCTGTGTATCAGGGTGAATGCTTTTGTACAGAGGATATAAAAGTGCAGAGGAACAGAGAGTGTGTGTTTGCGTGGCCCAAAAACTGTAACAAAATTATCACAGTGAAATAAACTACATGAAAAAAAACAACAACAAGGAACTATTGGTCTGGATATATTCCCTTTGTGACAATATATAATGTACTCATTTGTCTCAATGGGAAGTCTGGACAAATCAGTAAAGTCAAAATGAGTACACTGTGTTCATGCTAGCACTTGGTAGGCGATTTAATTTGCCTAGTGATTTTCGGTCACTTTTGAATTATTAACGACACAGAGGAAAGACCATTGGCCGAGATTAATGAGCTGTTCTTTAAAAATGGCATGTACAAGAGAGACGCTCTCCATTTTCAATATTAATGTCACAAGAAGCTGATAGGAGTGGGACACAACCACTGGGCTGTCTGCTGAATCATCATCAAATGTGTGTGTGTTTGTAATAAAAATGCATGGGTGTAATTTCCATTGGGGATAGAAATTTTATTGTTTCAGGTTGATGTTGTTACTAAAATGTACACCGTCATCAGCAACCAGAGGAGCCTTTTCAGTGGAAGGCTGCTCCTTCCCAAGTGTAGGACCAACAGACTCAAGTACTCATTTGTCCCTCATGTGTTACACTCTACAACTCCTCTCTTGGGGGGAGGAGGAAATAGGGCAAAGAGGACAGTACATACACAACTGGACTCACATAAATACCTGGACACTTTAACACTTGTTAACACTAATAATTTAAGGTAAATGTCTTTTTTCATAGCCAAAGTTTTTTTATTGTTATTATTACTGTTATTACTTTAATATTTATACTGTCTCCCTCTTTTTCTCTCTATACTGTATTCTTCTTGCTAAAAACGGATGCTGAAAATTTCAATTTCTTACTGTCCAGCCACTACAGTCCAAATGAGAGAGAAGTTCATAAAAATGTTGATATTTCCATCCGAGTCTCCTTCAGGTATAACTATAGACTGTATATCAATTTAATATTAACAGTCTATGGGTATAAATGACTTTTTCAGGCTACACACAGGCGGCACTTACTTGTCGGTGGATGTTGTTAGGGCTGTATGCAGCCTGAAAAGAATACTTTAGTGCAGATACTTCTCAGGCTAAAAAAGTACCTCCACCACCTTGTTTCAAAATAAATAAATGTTCATGTAGCATCTAAGATAAGGCAGTAAAGGACTGAGTTTCTTGCTTTAAAGATGCACACTAAACATGGCATCAACAATACAGAAAAAGTTTAACATAGAATATTTATTTTTAATTTTAATTTACTTATTGTAAAAATACTACCATTAATATGGATGGATATTAAAAAAAACTATTTCATGATTATTTCTTAAGTGCTAGATTAATTGTAACTAAAAATACAGGTTGAATTGTAACTCTTTCCTGAGTCCTGAAGGGGAATCTGTTTTTGGGCCCTTTCAGAGCAGCTGATTGTTTCGGGGCAATTAAGCAGCTAGGGAAACAGCGTAGCCAGGGAAATAAAGAAGAAGTCATTTTGTGGAAAAGCCTTAAAATACACAAATTACTATTGCTAGCAGAGTATTTGTATGTGTCTTAAAACATGTCTGGAGGGGATATTTCAAAAATTATACCAACGATTCGGGAGACTTTGATGACTTACACAGAAGCAGCTAATGAAATCTTGATTGAGGAGACTTAAGATTAAACAGTACAGTTTAACCACAATTTGGGGGTCGTAAAGTGCCATCCCAATTCTGAAATTCCTGTCTTCCTGAAGGTGCATTTAAAGTAAGTAAGTATAGAATACCAAATACGGTCCATCTTCACTCATCTATGCATGTGTGAAGATGCTAATGGATCATTTACAACAACTATTCTTACCTACGTAACAAGTCACATTGTCGGTACCCCACATTCATCTGCAACCGTCTGGGTCAAAAACATCTTATCCAGTGTCATCACTGCAGTTTCTGGGTACGTATGAATGTGAGTGAGTATATGTGAATGTATGTATGTATGTACATGTGAATGTATGTGAATGTAACTTCCTCCCCTGACCTTTGCAGGATGTGAGCGCTGTCTGTGAGACATGCACTGTCTAACAATACAGCTTTGACACCTCCCATCATCTCTGGTGATACAGAGTTGAACTACTACTCTGCCTGAGACGGGTTGGGACCTACTGCTGTTATGTTGGACACTGACCTGAATGAAACCTGGGGTTCAACTGTCTCAACTTACACAGCATGAGTTTGCAAGCTGGAAATTCTACCAGGTGTACGAAATGATCTGAAAGTGAAGTGACATTTTCTTTCCTTACCTGGCTCTGGCATCGTCCACTTCTCACAAAGGAAAGCTTCACTGGCTTCAGAGGGCTTCCCGACGCCAGCCATGCTGGCCGCAAACACATGGAATTGGTAGAAGTGTCCACTAGTCAGGTTGCAAACCTGTGGATTTACATCAGGCACAGAAAAGCTAATTAAATCTGGTAAAATGATGTAATAGTGAAATAGTGTTCATAAGTCAAGCTAAACACAAACAAGTGCAAAATACAGTACATACTATTCCTTTTATTTCTTTCAAAAGAAGACAAGTGGTTTGAAAATACTATGTCTATATCATGTTTTACATCTCACTTCATCAAACGTCTTTAGTTGCACATTTAGGAACTGTTTTTCTGTCCCTGGTCACTAAGGTTGGCAGGTTGAAGAGAGGAGGAAACAATCTCCATTAAATGGTTTGACAAAACGCTAAAATATTCTGGTGTAGAGATAATCCAACATGGGATGGTTGCTTAATATTGATGTGTTTAAGTTTATTAACTCAAAAGCCTGGAAGAGAAGGCCAGATGGACTTTCTAATCTGTATATATTCTGAATTCTCCACTATAATACATGTTTTGTCAGAGATTTGTGAATTTAGTTGTAGACAAAAACATCTGACTTAAATTGGGTTTCTTTATTTATTTGGGGTTATTTTTTGGTATTGTTTAAAAATGCATTTACAGCATTAGAACTTCATTCCTTTACATAAATCAAATGATTCACACTGTTTTTAAAGGAAAAACACGGCTCAGTTAGCACATCATATAGGAGCAAAAGTTCCGTGGTTGTAAAGTTACACCTCTCTAGACTCAAGCAGGCGTTTAACAAGGCATTAGCTGTACTGCTGCTGCTGTCGCTGCATTTTTTGCTGAGCCCCCGAGACACTTTTGCTTTTGGGAAGAGAAGGGATTAAGCCTTATTGATCTGTTCATTGATCTTCCTATTCACAACCACTTAGACTTTAAGGCCCTTATTGCCTTTGTGAACAGTTGTGAATTTGTGCTGCTGCTCTCTGCTCTCTCCCAGCAACTAATTGACACAACCAGAGGGAGCTTATTTCACAGTAATAGCAATCCCTATCTAAAAAACAATCCCCCACCATCCCCTTCATTATCTATAGATCCTTCTCTAACCACATTTAGGTAGAACGACTACCTTCTTATCAGATCGATATACAGTCCACACAGAGAAATGACAAAATAAGCAAAGGAAAGTACATCTTTCATCCACTAGATGGCGAACAGGCTGCATTTGATTCATTTGACACATATTTTTCAACTTCCAATGAGAAATTTAACTTTGTTTGTGATATTTCATCATGACCAAATTAATCACAATAAAGCAATCAACTTTACTTTTACTTTCACTCTACTACATTTCACAAGGAAATATTGTACTCTTTACTCCACTACTACAGCTGTAGTCACAAGTTCCACTGCAAGTCAAGATTTTACATAAAGCTTATAAAATATAATGCAATGTCAAGATTAAAACGGTTGTTGCCAACATTTTTGGTTTGTAGATGTGTAAGTAGTTAGAAGTTCCACCAAAGAAATATTTCTTTTCTAAACCTCTTTGATTTTCAAGGAGAAAAGTGCATGTAAACTTGTGAAGCATCATGTAGGGGACCAACCCTTAGGTTGACACCCACTGGACAACACTACTAAACAACATGTAACATAGTTAAAAATAGCTCCACCTTGACTAACTGCAACAGGGAAATTTTACTTTTGATACAAAGAGAACATTAAGCTGATAATACTTCTGTATTTTAAGGAAATTTTAAATGGACTTTTACTTGTAAAGGACTATTGTTTACAATGTTATATTGGTACTTTCACTTAGGCAAATGCTCTGTGTACTTCTAGACAATTTAGGAGAGAAAAACACTCACTTTTGTGGATAATATAGCACGATTGGTGAAAACCTCACAGCTAAAATTGTGGAAGCTTTCATGGTAATATCATTTACATTTTCTGCACAACTGCAGCTCAGAAAAGAAAAGAGGCACAAAATCAATATTCCAATTATTCTACTGAACATCCCAAAAGTCAGCAACCTGAATTAAATACCAGCATAAAAAAGCTGTGGAGATTGCACTTTCAGAGAATGTAAGGTTGTTGGAAGTGTTAATTTACCCCAAAAGGTAGAGCTACATGTTCTCATCAGAGGGTTTTTTTTCTGGGAAAGGGGTCTCGGATCCCCAAAACTCTGCAACAACGTGTAGGACTTTGTATCATTGACTGTAAAATGAATGGCCAGAGCATCGGGCGAAGTGCTGCAAATCAGTAGTATTCATAATGGGTTTATGGTCTCAATCATTACTTTTAAGTCTTCTGCAACACAGAAAGATATTTTTTTTAATATGGTCTCATTGATTTTAAAATCTTTGATAAAGCAGGGGGTGTTTCAGGGCGTGGCTATGATGTGATTGCTAGTGAAAATGTGCAACGTAACACAGAGTGTAAGGGCTCCTCCCTCACTCCTCCCTGTTTAAAATCGTCACATCCGCAACTCGGATGGCTGCACCCGTAACGGCAAACTCGATGAGTCATAGCAGATCTGCACAAATCAACAGGTGACGTCACACATGCTCTGTCCATTAATATACAGTCAATGCTTTGTATGAAGTCATATTCTTTCTAATTGGATTTGTCTTTGTAAAAATAACCACTAAATTATAACACATTTACATAGTGTCTAATTATCAAGCACCTGTAATCTCCCTGAGACAGGTTAAAGATTTAACTTTCCTCGAGGTCTCCATGGACACCGCTTGTTGCCTAGTGACACAGCCAATGTAGATAAGGGAGCTTGAGCCAATATTTCAATATTTTAGGCCACTGCAGTGCTAAATGAAGTGGTAAGTTAACATAATTAGGGTTCTGTTTTCATGCTGTCAGTGAACAGAAAAAAAACACGTTGTTGTACTTTATGTTTTGTTTTGTTTTGTTTTGTTTTGTTTTTATTTCACACGTCATCATTGTATATTCAGACACAATTACATGAGGTACAATGATCATATACAGGACGCATGAAATGGGGAATCCCAAATAAGCTACTAAAAGCTTTTCAGAGGGGGCCTATACTGCCAGATGTGAAATGATGTGAAAGGAAAAAAGTCTACATGTCGAAACAAGAGTCTCCGGCAGCTGCGTGAGGCTTTACTTAGGCACAGTGGTGCCTGAAGCTAAATGTTAAAGTCAGCATGCTAACATGCTCATGATGACAATACCAACATGCTGATGTTTAGCAGGTTAAACTGTTATCATGTTCACAAAGCTTAGAGTATTAGCATGCTAATATTTGCTAATTAGCACAAAACACAAAGTATAACTGAGACTGATGGGAAAACCATTAGCTTTGCAGATATTTGGTTCATAAACTTTAATAAATTATTGGACAAATCAAACTTTTAACCTGATCTGGATGGATCAACAAATTCATCAGGATACATTGTCTGGGAACAATGATTGTCCGTACAAAAATTTGTCCAATAGTTATATTTCACAAAAATCCAAAAAGTCAACCCATTGTTGGCCCTGGAGGAAAAGTTAGAGGATCACCAACATTATTAGGATTCATTCTCTGGACACCATGAATGTCTTTATGGCAATCTATCCAACTGACTAACCGACCTGCAGCGAGCATCACACTACACCATACTTGCATTGTGTTGGAGATTTACTGACTTTGAACTGCCTTTCTTTAGTAGCCTTAACGTTGACCTCTCTCCACGTATCCATGTCCTTTTCTCTCTTGTCCAGGTAGTATCCACGCACAGGGTCTCCCCCGTTACATGTGGGGGCCCTCCAGCCCAACACCATCTCTGATCCAGTGCACAGCAGTAGGGTGATGCCAGAGGGAGCTGAGGGAACAGCTGGAGCAAGCAGGAGGAATTTAAACAGAATTATTTATTCTTTCATAGGTGATAGAAGAGCAAATTTTAGCCAGCACCTATTCTTGCTAAATAGGCAGAGAAAATCCAATAACTCCTTGACCAACTACAACTGCAAATTTTAGGCCCACACTGAGCATTCCTGAATGAGAATAAAATAAGATATAATACATTTAACTCATATTCTATTTGATAAAACATTCCTCACAAAGAATTGAACTGCAGCCATTTATCCTCAGGTAATGGCTGAGTGGCAGAGTGGATGTGAGGATACTCTGGTGAGTGAGATGCAAGCAAAATGAGTCATCATTATACTTTACTGCAGGCTGCAGAGAGCACATTATCTGAGCCTGCAACACAGCATGTAAGAAGGTTCAACAGGTGCGTCTCAACACAGCTACAGTATAAACCGACCACAATAAGAGAAAGCATTCATCTAATGGGGCGGTGATGACACACTGGATATAACACATACCTCTGTGTGGGAGACCCGGGTTTGATTCCCACTGTGATTCATCAATCAATGTGTCCCTGAGTATCCCCTAGTTGCTCCAGAGGTGTGCAACCTCTGATATATAGCAATTGTAAGTAGCTTTGGACAAAATCGTCAGCTGAATGACATATAATGTAATGTAATGTAATGTAATGATGTACAGTCATCTGATGAAGGCTACAAAACCAAACATATGGAGACTGACATGTGGAAGGAGCACAATCTCAGTTGAATAGTTTGCCAGTAGCATTAGACAGTGTTGTGTGACAACATTATGAGCTATCTTGCCCCCACTTTTCTAAAATATGCACAAAATGTCCCTGATGTAAGTAAAGCATTTATCCATCTCTTTTCTTTACTGAGTTGGTTTTGGGTAGATCTAAGCATGCGAATGGCAATGGCAAATATTTACTAAACCTTTGACAAAAATACACTGATTGATAGATTCAACATTGAAATACTACATTTTATATAACCTGCTTCAAAGTAAACCACTGGAGGAGTTGCTTGATTAGTAAAATCCTCAGAAAAGACTTGAGTTTTGTCCTAAAAGGGATGTCATGTTCACTATTTTGGGATCTGGCTTGCGGGTGCACTTACAAATGGCCGATTTGACGAGAATGGGACGAGACTCATCTGAATAGTTGCTGTTTCCTGCTCGGCTCACAGACTTCACCCTGAACACATATTCCCTTCGATTCTTGAGGCCATGGACTGTAAATCTGAGGAGCAGAGATGAAGTTCAGGCAGGTTGAATGGTCAGTCAAATCCTGGTCAACCATTACATCTTTAGCTCAATGCAATTACCTGGCTGTATTAATAGAAATATTTAGTAGAATTCCTTTTTAGCTGGATTCTTTATTTTTTTATTCAGACTAACGTTACACCAACTATTCTCCCTGCAGCCAACCAGAAACATGATAATAAAACCTTCTTGGAATGTCCCCATTACCTAGTTTTGGTAACAGGCTTGTTGTTGACAGTCTTCCAGTCTTGTTTGCCAGTTTCAGAGTAGTACAGGTAGTAGCCCTGGATATCGTCTTTTTCTTTGGGTTCCTTCCACTGGAGCAACACCGAGGTGTCTGTGTCTCTGATGGCCATGACAGAGTGAGGTGGAGCTGGCACCGCTGATGGGAATCAGATAAAAGCACTTAATAATGTAAAATATTAAAGTACTTTTGCACTTGTACTTGAGTAAAATTTTGAGTAAAGTTTCTTTCACCAAAGTACAAAACACTTTGTCTAGCATCAATTGAATTAAGCATACACTGAACATATCGTGGACCTATTCAAATGACTCCATAAATCAGTATTCTTCCCTTATCTTTAGAGAATGTAAACCAATCTCCAGAAAATCCAGGTGAATATAACCTGTTCTGGTCATCTATGTGTACACAACTACAGTAGGTACACTACTACAAAATCCAATTGACCTTTACAACGGGCAGAGTAATAAATGGTTACAGAACGGTACATAGCACACTTTTCACCTTGTGGCTTTCCCAAGGAGATGGGTGTACTCGGCTCAGATGGGTCGCTGACACCGTACTTGTTGATGGAGCGCACTCTGAAGCAGTACTGCTTGCCTTTGACCAAGTCAAACATCGGGAACCTGGGAGAGTTTACCATCATGTCCAGACTGGCCAGCTCCCAGCTGCTCTTCCCTACCAGGGACTGATCCATGTATGGCAAAATAAAGAAGAAGATAAAAAAAAAGACAATATCAAAAGCCCAATCTACATCTATCCCAAGGACATTGTGCATTATTCAGTCTCCTTCAATTATACTGGAGGATTCAATCCACCAAGACAGCCAAATACTCGTGGGTGGTGCTAAATAGCCTTCTGGAAGGAACTTGTTTTGGAGGAAGGTGTATGTTCACTGGTTGTTTTAGTCATGCAAGAGACTCAGAATGGACAGATAGTCTAGCCAGCTGTCTGGATAAACCCTGCAGAGATCTGAGGAAGAAGGAAGGAAGCGGCCGAAAAAGAATGAAATTCGTGGTACGTTGTGGTTATAGACTATGTGTGATGTCATAGGCAAAAACTTTCAGGCAGAAATATTAGTACATTTTCACATTCAGAAAGACAGAATGTGCAAATAGAGAGCCAAGATATACAAAACAGGTACATTTTTACTCATCTTGACATGTTTTCTTCATCTAAACTTTTCTATTTTACTTTTCTGCTTTTCTCTGAGGATTTACCAATATTTTATTATCTAACTCCCTGTTTAAGAAGAAAAAACCTAACAAAAGAAAACCGGTACGTAAAAGAGATCAGTGATTAGGAATTGCTTGCTTAAGGGCAAAAGGGATATTTGAATGTTGCCATCATTATATAAGGGGAAGTGAAGCAGCAGACTTTAGTAATTTCAGAAGGCTTTGACAGATTTGACAGTTTTATTACCCTGGCAACTTATAAAAGGCCAATAAAAATCTATTACCTGTGGCAGTTTTCGTGATTATTGGAGCTAGAAGCTGTGGGTTGTCTGGGCTGATATTGGAGAGCCAAAGCTGTTCATTGTTGTTAGGAACTGGTCAGTCTCCACACTTTGATATGTTCAAGGACAATGTTGTTATTTTGGCATTCTTTGTGTTGGGGAGAAAAACTCAACATTTAAAATGGGTTTTCTTTTATAGACATTACCTTGAATGCACCAAGTTAAAACTAGAATAAACTTTTGACAGATTTTGAAGCAGACAACACCTTCAGATCTCAGATCCAGGTAGTTTTAAATCAACAGTCAGGAAAAAATAACTCTTTTAAGTATGTAAGCAAGAAAAATCAAACCGCAATGCTGACACACATGGCATGAAAGAGCAAAATCAAGGTCCTGGCTTTTAACGACTCCACAAATTCCCATTTAGACTGACACCACAGTGGCAGATAGAAGAGTGTGTGTGTGTGTGTGTGTGTGTGTGTGTGTGTGTGTGTGTGTGTGTGTGTGTGTGTGTGTGTATGTGACCTACGCTCACATTTCAGATGGCAATGCTCCCTTGAATGCATTCCTTGAATAATCAACTTCCACCAAAATAAATTGGATTGCTTATTTTAATTCAGTTTCACGTTTCTCTGCAAGTTGTCCTTTAGAAGGTAAGATGTTATGCTTAGGAGAGTTACAAAGGGTTAACTGTAATCAACCAAATTGCCAGAGTTATTGTAATATGAACATTTGTGTGTGGGAGTAAAGACTGACCCGCTCCACGTAGAAGGTGAGCGGCTCCCTGCCTCTGGGTTCAGGCTCGTCCCAGCTCAGCACCACGTAGGTGTCGCTCACCTCGGAGGCATGGACATTTGTGGGAGGGAAAGGAGCTTTGACCTGACCTTCAGAGCAAAGAGAGGAGGAGGAGGAAGAAAAATAGTTAGAGTAAGCACAGTGAGACTGTAAATAACTGGTCTTCTGAGTCTTTTTTATGCTCTTTTTGTTAAAATATTTGCATCAGGAAATGTAATGCTTTGTCTGGTGGATTTAAGTCACTCACACAATGGGGTGAGATTTACCTTGCTCCCCCAAATTTCACCTTCATTCCTAATACATAAGTATACCGGATAACATACAGTCAAATGGCTTAAGTCAGCACACTTTCAATGACTCTCCAAGTGACTTAATGTTGATGGAAATGTTCAGATTTAGTTGAAAATCCTCATTTTTTGTGCCTGTCTGTCTCTTTGGAAGTCTGGTCTCTTTGCCGTGAAGCCGTAAAAGGGCCGAAGCAGCGAGCCTGTGTGTGTGACAGTGTGTGTCTGTTTGTATTTTTTATTGTAGTATACTCTGCACTCAACCACATTGTATTTGAAATCAATGTTGCGTTGATGTTTCATTTAAAGGGTGAGGTGGTTGTTCACATCAACATATATGACTCATATCCCTTTTTATTTTAGGACAATACAGCAGGAGAATAATCCTAAACACTCAGCTTAAGAAACCAAGGAGATATTAGGGTCCTAAAAAGTGAAAGTGTTTCTTTTTGACCACTAAAGTAATACTGTGTATTATTTTATATTACATTATATTTAAAGGAATAGTTTGACATTTTGGTAAATACCCTCCTGAGAGTTGGATGAGAAAATCAATACCACTCTCATGTCTGTATGTGAAGTATGAAGCTGGAGCCAGTTGGCAACTAACTAAGGTTTGCATAAATAAACAGTTGCAGCAAGTAAGTTCCAGTTAAACCACAAAATGTCACTTTTACATTCCTGTTTATGTACTGGTTAACAAGATGAACATGTGTTAACTTCAGACAGAGCCAGGCTAGCAGCTTGCCGTCCAGTCTTCATGCTAAGCTAAGCTAATTGCCTCCTGGCTCTAGCGCCATACCTATTGACACAAGAGTGGGATTGGTCTTCTAATGTAACGGATCGGAATTAAAGAAAAAAAAAAAAAAGCATATTTGCTTGTTGAATGTCTTTAAGCAGCTCGGACCGGGACAGGAGCAGACTCAGTAGACTGATCAGGAGAACTAGCTCTGTCCTGGACTGTCCTCTGGACCCCATAGAGAAAGTGGGGGAGAGAAGGATGTTAGCTAAGCTGAGATCCATCATGGACAACACCTCTCACCCCCTACATGACACTGTGGGGTCCCTGAGCAGACTGATACACCCCGGTGTAAGAAGGAGAGGTACCGCAGATCCTTCATCCCGGCCTCTGTCAGACTCTGCAACACCTGCACTACCTGATAATGTTGTAGATTCTGTTCCTGTGTCTCATTTACTCCACACACTGTGGATATCTTTACTATCTGTATTTATATTTTTTCAGTTACAAGTACTTACTTTTTCAATATTATTTATGGTTACCTACTTTTGCTATACTATTTTAATTACATATTCAATTTAATTTAACATCACTCACTTATACTGCAATATTGTTTTTGTGTACCATTGCAACCACACTTTACAAAACCTTTATTTGATGTAACTTACATTCAGCCATACCTTCTGCTCACTGCCTGCTGCTTGTTGTGTGTTTGTTTGTTTTTGCTCTTATTGTAGAAAATGCTGCTGCTGTAACAAGGAAATTTCCCCGCTGTGGGATGAATAAAGTAAAATCTAATCTAATCTTAAGGCAGTAATTAACAAGCATAGCGTAACCAGGGGAGACACCAAGTGTCTGTGGATGTTTTATTGGTCATAGATTTTATTGACAGCAAACACTTTGCAACTAAATATGAAATTTAAAAAAAAATTCAATTTAATTATTCAGGCGTATTTTTGTCCCATAAATGTTGGTTCTCTAAATATGTTATTTGCGTATGTTTCCCTTAATTCGGAGACTATTTACAAAAAGGGCGATAGTTCCTTCACTGTTCTTGATGTCTATGTGTACACCTCAGTTGAAAGTTGGAACTTAAACCTCATTACTGTTTCTATTGTGGGTTGTGCAGAGTACAGAGTACATCAGTTATTCAGACTACACCAGCGTTAAGTGTGTATGTTTGGGCACTACAGTGTACATGTGACTGGTGACTACACTATGAGGGCCCTGTGAACAAGCCTCTGCAACAGCAAAACTTTGCTCCACCTCTGCTGTAAAAGGTGTCAAAGAACCACATATATAATCTCTAAAAATGTTATATAATATTGTAGTGTAGATTAAGTCAAATAAATCATTTCAAAAGTGTGTAGGAAGTAATGTGTATTGCAATATCAATCCAAGTTTAATGGTAGAATAATCTCACAATTTTGCTTAAATTTTACTTGAAAAAAAGCTGCCGACAAACCACATCCATTGCTTTGTCTCTTTCTTTCACACCTGCATACCTACGTTCTGCTACATTAAGGAACAGGACAAAGGAAGTATGAATGCACTGTATTTGCTACATTTATTTTCTGGCTTTCTCCTCAAACAAATCTTCCTCCTCATCTCCCTTTATCTCTGTCTATGAGTTACATTGCCAAGGTCATCAGCCCTCTTCACAGGCATTCACACTACCTCAGGCCATTAGGTGCATTTACCAGGACACCACCGGGGACTGTTCACTCTTGCAAATGGGGGAAATGTTCATTGCCTCAGCCATACAATTACTGCAGCTCATTGTTAAATATAATATGAAGATGCATTAAGCCACAAGCCCGAGGCAGCCTAAAGACGAGGAGACGGCACCATGTGTGCCAGTAAAATATAGATGATGTTTGAAATCATGTGTGAAAACGTTAAAATGGCATCTTTTTATGACAAAATTATACATGGTGAAATAAAGATATTGCATTCTCACCTTCGAGTTCATCTTTTGTAATGGTGATCGTCCTTCCTCTGTCTACTTTGACCACTGGGTGGGGGAGAGAGAGAGATAGAGGAGGAGTGAGAGATTGGTTGGGGGGGGCAGAGGGAATAAAGAAGGAAGTCATATCAGGGTAATGAAGTTATATGAGAGCCCATGATAACACTATTAGTGTTAATAGTAGAGGAGCAGCCACTGGTAAGCGAGCCAGAGACACAAAGAGGTGAGAGAGAGACGGAGAGCAGGCTGGCGGCAAGTCAACCTTCTGTCTGTCCTTCATCTATGTTTAATGATCCGCAACATTTGACCAGAGCCCATCTGTCCCCCCTCTAACACACACACTCATCCCTCCTTTGTATATAATGTATTTAACAAAACCTAAATGCCTTAAAAGTCATGTTTTAAGAAACAAAGTTCCATTTCAGGATGCTATTAAGAAGCTTTCGCATTAACAGCTGCAAGAAACCTCTGGCTTTATAAAATGATATCCACATCTACAGTACACACATCTGTTTTCTCTAGTGGTCCTGATGGCCTTTGCAGGTGTAAATACAGCAACTGAGACAGATGAGGTGAATAACCAGCAGGAATGATTCGCTGATACTGCGCTGATGCTCTTTGTAGCAGATGTAAACAAGTCACAAATGAAAGGAAACACCTACATAAATGAGTGGAGAAACATAATGAATCCCATACACAAGAGGTCACTGAATGGTTAGATGAGTTTGGAAATGATGTGACTCATGTGCTATGATCTTTACAGTCACCAGATCTCAACGCAACTGAACACCTATAGAAGATGTTGGAGTTCTATGTATCTTTTGTAAGAATGTCCCTCCAGTAGAGTAAAAGAGACGTGGAGAATCAAAGTGTTCAACTTTCAACTTGTGTTTTTCTAGCTGTTGTGTTGTGACATGTCAGAGTCTTTTTATATGAAAATTCAACTGTCAAAGTGTGTATTTCTACCCATGGTCCGGGTGTGTTCCAGGGGGTCTTCAGTGAGGATGGGCTCGGTAGCCTTGGAGGGACGCCCTGCTCCAGCCTGGTTAACAGCACAAACTCTGAACTGGTACAGAGTTCCTTCCTTTAGCCCACACACTGGGTAGTAGCACATTTTCTGAATATGCACATTGCAGCGCACCCACTTTCCATGACCGAGGTCATATCTGGGAGCGAGAAAGAGAGTGAGAGGAAAGGAAGAAAGAAAGAGAGAAAGAATTAAAAGTGAACAAAGAAGAATTTAATGTGCAGTCTGCACCAAATGCAATGAAAATAGATTTTAAAATAGAATGCAAGCTCAGATTATACAACATCGATAACAAATTGTTGCAATTTGCAATAAACAAAGACAGAAAAGAGTGCAGTATTCTGACCATGAGGAGGTTGCTAGGGAACTGGGAGATATCTTACACTTTCCTCCTCACCCAAAAACCAAAACTTTCAGGAGCATTTAACAACACTAATGCAGTAATGAACAAGCTTTCTCTCTTTACACACACACACACACACACACACACACACACACACACACACACACACACACACACACACACACACACACACACACACACACACACACACACACACACACACACACACACACACACATACAGGACGATCCTGATTGATTGGTGTTGGTTATAAGTGCAGCACCTGTTCTCCTGCGGGAGTCTTTGACTCTGCTGTCAACACAATGTCGAAGGCTGATAATTACCATGTATCCCATCTATCTCATGTGAACTCTGCCAAATGGATACAACACCACGCTGGCCGCCACCACCGCCATCTTTATCTTCATCTTTTATAGCACCAATCCAATTTCTGCAGCACCATGCAGACCAAGATGAGGTTTAGCAGGATAGTCTTACTGTAGGTCTATTGTTGACTTGTAATACAGGAAATGACTAAATACAAACAAAAAGAAGAATTTCTATGGCGATTCAATCAATGTGAGTTTACTGTAGGAGATCTACTGAATGTTTTTGGCAATGGAAAATAAAATTTTATATCAATACACCCAACTGAATTTTAATCAACCATATCTAATAAAATCCAGTAGAAAACAACAGATTTTTAATTGAGCAATTTGTCAATTGGCACTTATTTTCACGATTAATTAATTGTTTTAGCCATTTCTCAAGCAAAAATGCCATAAAATGTCTAGTTCCAGTTTCTCACTTTAAAAGGATATGCTGCTTTTCTTAATCTAATTTGACAGCAAAGTATATCTTTGGCTTTTTTGCCAACTGATTGGAAATTTTTTAAATATTGTTTTTGTAAGCTTGGGAATTCTTCACTATTTTTTGACATTTTACACACCAAATGTTTAGTTTGTTAATTGCAAAAATAAGAGGAATTGATTATAAAACTAATCATAAGTATTTTATATTACTATTGATTATTCGATTTGAGATTTTCCCTTTTTAAATAACATTTTTATTCTTCGCTGCTGATTCTGTCATCAATCATATTCCAGATGTTACAGAACCTGTCACTGGTCTGTATTCACACATGTGGATATAATGGCACGTTTGATACATATTCTGAGCTGCAATAAACTTGATAATCAGACTTCATTACCAGAGAAGTGAAGAAGAGAAGTCCTTAAAATTCTCAGCAAAATGGAAATTTGAACATCTACATGTCCTTGATAACTGGGCAAACTCTGTCTGCTGATGAAGGTTGTGCAAACAGCTAGTAAGTGGACCTTGTAGTGGGATTGTTAACTATTGTTTCCAAGTTCAAGCATGAAATAACAATCTCACCGTCATTTTATTTCACTTCACTTAAATGACTTGAATTTGAATTGCTGAAAAATCCAATGATATAAGCTGTGATTCAGGCCTATCTTTACCTTTCCACATAATAACCCTCAACAGGTGAGGCTCCATCAGCACTAGGTGGCTGCCAGGTAAGGAAGACGTAGTTCTTGTTAATGTCAGATACCTGGACGGCTAGAGGAGAGGCGGGGCCTCCCACCACTGCAGCTGATGCATCTGCAGCATGATGAGAAGAGAATTGATTAGAGGAGGGGAAAAAACTGAGGAACATGGAGAGACTGGATCAATGGAAGAAATACTGTGGGCAGAAAATAAGTAAAAATGAGGAGTTAGACAGATAGAAGGATATTAGTCTGAAGTTGATAGGGGGCAAAAAGGAAAGAGTGGAAGAGAGAAAAGTGATGAGAAACATGGAAGAGGGAAGAACAAAGTAGATTGAAAAATGAGCAGATGATAGGAAGGAAGTATTTAATGTATTCCAGCTCATCCAAATTATGTGGGCCAGAATGTGAAACGTTAAGGCTGCGGCTGGAGGAAGTAACACATTAACAGAATCAACATATTCTATAGAATCACTACCAGCTTATGTGATAAGACAGAGGGGAACGAAGAAAAAGAAATGAAGAAATTATGCTAAGCGAATTGAAGTGATCAGATGTCTTATCTTCTGGCTTGGAATAGATGCTTCTTAAAAAAAGATTCAACATCAAGATCATTTATTTCCTGTTTTTAAATTTGCATCCTGGTCCTCCCTTCCCTCCCATTTCCTCCTCTCTCATTAGTCTTTGCTCCCCTGTAATGCCTATTTGTGATGCAAATATGATGAATGAAAGAAGGAGAAAACCCACAAGCAGGGAAGTTTGCTGATTCACTAATAAATCCCTCCAGCTCTGGTAGAAAACCTTTTTTAGATTATTTTTGGGCTTTTATGGCTTTTAATTTACAGGATAGCTTGAAGACAAGAAAGGGGGGGAAAGACGGGGGGGAAGGCATGTGGCAATGGGGGCCCGGGTCAGATTCGCAACCGGACCGCTGCCAAGGACTCAGTCTACATGGGGCATACACTTTACTGGATGAGCTAGAGGTGGACCCGAAAAGCTTCTTAATAAGAAAGAGGGACCTGAGCTAAGATTCTAAAGGTGAATGATGAGATGAATCTTTTCAAAAACATTAATCTGTGTGTGTTTGGACTGGTACGTGTTAACCTTTGATGTATAGATGCTCACCAAGTTCATGAATGATTCAGTGTACATTATACTGGGACTGTGACAGTTGAGGTGCCATGCATACATGAGCAAGCACTGGAATTACATTGAAAGATGCCAAACCTCCTTGCAGAGCTGCCCAGACACATTTCAAATGTTTGATAAATCATGTGGGAGTTGTTCTCTGGTTTATTTGCATGCGGCAAACAATGTGCGAGAGAAAATAGCAGTCTGTGAAGAATATATAGTTTCATTGAACAGAGTTAACAAGCCTTCTACAGCAGAACAGCTTGATTGATGGAACAAATTCACTGTAGGAATCATGCTAGCCTGCTGACAGGGAATAAAAGTAGCACCAAAATCTGATGAATACAAATAGTGTTTTTGAGTAAAGGTTTCAGTCAAAACACCATTTATCCAGCTTGGAACATGAAATGATGATTCCATCCTTCAGAAATATGGGTATTTTTGTATGCAAAGTTCTTGAGGTCTCTCCAAAGCATTTCTCAGTTTTTCAGAATGAAGTATATAATTTGAAATACAGGTTGGCATGTTGTTTAGAGACACCATTCACTATTTGAGTGGTTTCTGATGTGATCTGGTGTGACAGCTATTTACATGCCTGCCCAAGAGCAGATACATACATTATAAAGGACACCATAAAAGTAGTAGTTTCACATTCATATGGGGGTGTCTGTGATGACAAGACTCCAGAAAGTTAAAGATCATGCCAAGAAATATTCTGTCACACAACCCCCCTGTACAACCACAACTTGTTTCTTTTTGCACTTTTACACAAACGAGATATAACATTGTTTATAATAATGTTTATTAGTATGCTTTAGAGGGGCTCATAGGGGAATTTCTTTGGACAGAGCCAGGCTAGTTGTTCCCCCTGTTTTCAGTCTTTGTGCTAAGGTAAGCTAAACTCAACAAACTGACAAAGTGATATTGATCTTCTTATCTAACTCTCGGCAAGAAATGAGATATGCACATTTTCCTAAATGGTGAACTTGACTTGAACTTGTTGACAAAACAATCTCAACATAAGGTCCCTTTATTAGCCTATTCCAGGGCTATCAACCATCTCACAGTCTTCATGATAGCCCTGGAAAAGCTAATAAGTTGATCTTGTGTTAAGATTGTTTTACCAGACTATTATTTTTTTGCTCAACACCCTGAACATTTATGCTGAAATGCAATTAATACTAATACATTTTATTATATACATTTTTATAATTTTTATTTTGTTATAATAATAAAACACTTTGATGTCTGAGAAACAATTGAATAATTACACCTTTTTTTTAAAGTACCAACGATTGTGCAGTACTTGTTGGTCCTCACCTTTGATGTAGACAAAAGCACTGTGCTCCTGGGTATTATCCCAGGTCCTCAGTCGGGTAGTGTAAACACCTTCATGATCCTTTCGTGCATCCTTTAAAGTGATGGTGGACTTGTTGTCGAGTGTCTTAATCTCCAAAGTGCTAGACTGATGCAGCTGGATGCCTAGAGAATGAAAAAAATAACTGACAAACCTAAAGCACACATCTTAATTGTCAAAAACTTGGCTCATCTTCAACAGCACTTACCATCTCTGAACCAGCTGACATCCTGCTGGAAGGGCAGCAGAGCTGAGGTGAAGGTGCATTGCAGGGTGAGACTGTCACCCTCCTTCACCCATGTTGGGGGAAAGGTGCTGCCAAACTGGGCTTCTTGCTCAAGCTTCAAGGCTAGGGGAGCAAAGATGGAGGAGGAGGTGACGCGATTAGGAGGAAAGGAGAGATAGGGTAAGGAAGGATGATCATGTAGAAGTAGAAGAAAGATAGCATGAGTACATAGGAGGAAAACTGGCAGACAAATCAATAAAAGAAAAGTAAAAAGAAGGGTTTTGAAAGAGAAATGAAAAGGAGAAAAGCACTTTTCATCAATACACACACAGTCACTTTCCTTTCTGGTGCTGGGCAAAGATAAAACTGACGTTAAAAAAATAGGTCCAATCCAGATGCAATGCAGCAAAAAAAAGAAAAGAAAAAGAAATTCCAGACAGTAATCATTTTGGGTGGATGTTGCACTTAAAAAATGCACTGACCTCGTTTTGGCCACTACAAAGGAAAGCAGCATGACCCGTAAAGAGGAGAGGAATCGTTGAGGTAAGTTGCAGGCAGGAAGAAATATGCTAAATCTAGATAAGAGATGAGAGCTGCTTCCATCATCTCCCCAGCTGTGCCACCAAAACTGGCTCTCATGTCTCTATACCATTGTTTGTGTGCTATGACATCAGCTTTTCACTTTTCTCTGCAAGTTAGCTGTAACAAGAGCTTCCTTCCTCAGTTTCTCTCACTAGTGGAAGGGAGTGAAACTGAACAAAGCAAGCATCTTATGCTGACATGCATAGCCATCATAGACAAAAACCCTCTGCTTCATCCAAGAGTGCAATGAGACAGAGGAGAGTGGGGAGAAGTGTCCCCTGCAACAGAAGACGCCAGAAAAAGCTGAATTGGTGACAATTATTTTTTAAAGTAAACGTCCTGAGAAGTCATCCCTTCAGCTGCCATTCTCTTGCTTGTCAAAGCACTGAAGCAATACAATCTGGAAGTGAGAGATATGTGTGCCACAAGGTCTTGTCCAATCCCATTCTCAGGGAGGCATCTGAGAGACTGTGACATGTTTTTTATATAATGATCTTGTTCTGCTTAGCAGCCCAGGAATGTGCATATAGCATCATCAAAAACACATCACTTTAATTTTTGTTTCACATCATTCAAACCTTCCCTCAGTGTAACAATGATTATGATAAATTCACCACAGTTGCGCTTTTGTCTAATGAGTGATTCATGTTGTAAAATATGATGTGCTTCATATAATCAAGTATCAGTTACATAAAAATGGCAGCATGCAATTCTTCAGCACATTCACACAGCAAGGAGGCCCCATGGACATTACATGGTGACGAAGGTTCGTTAAAATTAATTTTTGATCGTGGGAAAACTGTATTGCATTGCATTGCACCTACATATTACAATTTATATTTTGCAAAATAGTTGACAATAGAGTAAAAAAGACATCCCTGCATAAGGAAAGATGACTTGTATCTGTATTGGTCCCTATTAGATGTGTGTACTGTTGGTTGACTTTATTTTGGCAGTTCTTTTGGCTCTTTAAAATTCTTTAATTATTAGCTCTTCAATTTCATAGTAAAATTAAAATGGTCATAATTTGCTTTTCTAAAGCTTGTCTACAGTTTACCGATGACTTAAGGCCAAATATAAGAGTAATAGAATTAATTATATTTTAAGGGAAGATGACCAAATATTGTCCATTTGTACTATCTTGTAGGGTGCTTCAAAAACAAATGCCACTGCTGATAGGTGGGAACTTTTAAAGTGACACAGGACGACACAGCTTTGCAAAGGAGTCAAAAGGGCAAGCAACACAAGTGGTCAAAGAAGCAGACAGTTAAACCTATCCGTACTTGAATTCAATTATGTAAGCTAATACTGGATGTGAAAATGAGACAATGATCCCGATTGTGATCACGGTTAAAAGGAGAACTACTTGGTTAAGATATCGCGGTCATGAACAAAATAAATAATCATTGGAAGGAAATGGTTGACGGTGGACTCCCTGTCAAATTTACATTGCTGACCCATCCTCAACCCTGATCTCCTGTCTAAGACATTAAGTGACAATAAAACATTGTCATTCTTCTGACTTGATTCTGATAAACAAACATCATAATTCGCATTGCAAGAAGAGGCCCTTTTTAGATAAACACATTATTGTAGGTATGTGAACAACAGCCCATGCTGTTGTTTTTCTAGTTATAGTCTCTCCATTCTTGGCAAAATACCATCGTAGCACTCATTTGCATGCCTGATCAGATACTGAGCACATAACAGGCTGAAAATGTTATGATCCCCACACATAGTGCAGACTAATCTAGGCCAAAGAGTGCCACAGCCAATATGAGACGCTCCACAGCTTGGAGCAAAACGAAGTAAATCCCCTGCTGTCCCTGAAATGAAATATACATGACTGTCGTTTTTGCTCAACTGGAAGCAAGTCTTTTTATCCCTGCAGCAACTATCCCACAAACAGTCTTACTTCATCCAAGGACACGCACACCCACACAGAAACAGAAACTCCCATGCCAAACAAACATTGTCAATGCGCAGCTCCATTTCAGTGCATCAATATCTTTTTTTATGAGGTGCAGCACGGACAGCAGAGCAGAGAGCTGTGACACAGTCTTCAAAGCTAACCCAGCCCTCCCTCGTTTACGGGTGGAGGGAAGAACTTCAAAGGGTGGCAGAGAAAATGAAAGGGGACACTTTTCATTAGGCCCTAGTTTGAAACTTACCGGGGATCCGTGAGTGCTCTGAACCAGCCACGACTCCTTGATATGCTGAATCGCACGGTGGCAGAGCAGGACAGATTGGAGAAAGGCAGGAAGGGTCAGAGATGGAGACAGAAAAAAAAAGACACATGTGAGATAGAGAAACACTGCGGACAAATCAAACCTGGCAAATTGTCACATCTAATATTCCCTTTAACCTATTTTTAACAACCGAAGAAAGCGTGTAAATTATAGATGACAAGCAGATGTCTGGAATTGCATCATAAAAGCCCTGACCATCTAATTGATCTACAACATTGGGGAACTTTACTGCCAGGCACCTTTTAAGACTGTGTGGGTCAGTTAAAAGGTGCAAAGAAAAATCATTATTGTGAATGTCTCTGTCACAATGTTGAAAGGCCACAATGCCCATTGCAGATGTTTGCCTATTAGTCACCATTACACCCACTATCCTCATTATAATTCATAATGCATGAGATCTGTTTTTCTCATCGTTTTAGTCTGGTGCTGATTCTCTTGCAAAAATCTAAATTATATAGAAGCTAGGATAATGGGGATAGAAAACTACATTATAAAATCATTCCCTTGGGGCTTTCTTGAAAAAGAAAGAAAATATATATGACTAGAGGCTCGAGCAATGAGAAGATTGGAGAGATTAGAATGGATATACAGATATGTGGTCAAATTTGGCCAAGCTGGCGGCGTCGGCATCAATTCAGGTTTGTTCCCTTGCAAAATGAAGGAACATTTAATTGTTTTATAGCCTGATTTCTGGGACAAATGAAATGCAATTTTGATATTTGAAAGTTTAAAAATCTGATGATAATATACCACCCAACTTTCACATTTCAACCCATAACATCACACATTCATGATAATTAAATTTGATCATGAGATTTGGGAGCTGTGACCATTTGTGATGAAGAGCAGGACATTTTACAAGTGAAAAAGTTGTCAGGGCCCTCTAGTGGACAAACATCACCATTTCTAAATTACCTAAGTCTAACATCTTTGGCATTTCTACTCCAATTTCTTGTTACTCACTGGCAGGCAGACATATATAATGTTAGTATATTTGGCCAATTTATCAGATGGGATCTATCTATCATGAGTCTTGGCCTTTGATTTGCAGTCAACGCCTCACATGAGCTGCAGTTGTTGAAGACTAACAGAATGACCATCGTTCCCAAGTACAGTAGCTAGTAGCCTATTTGGAGAGATGGCAAACAGATTGTGGCAGATCTCCTCTTTGACAGCCTAATCATAGGCGCTCCACGTTACATCTGATGTGTGTAACAGCCTCACTTCACTCTCTTCTTGTTTTTACATGATTCATGTTTTATTTCATTAAAATGTAGTACCTGACAAAGCTATGGGGCGGGGTTTTGGATAAGTGGGTACTAGCACTTCGCTACTCTGCCAACGTTAATTTCAATGAAGTAGCAAAGCTAGCCAAATTCAAAAATGTAAATTTCGTAAAGTTTATCGTTACTCTAGCAGTAGGAAGGCCGGACGTTGAAGCACGTGGGAACAATTTGGCACGATTGGAGTGCAAAATGGAAGGAAATCTGAGCAGTTTCTGGCCACAAAATTAGCAGCTAATTAGCTAATGTTGGACAGGTACTGTCGTTTCCACCAGTAGCTTGTACCGCCAGTGTTGCTACCTACTACTATGGAACCTTAAAATAATATACAGCATTTCCCAGACTGTATACAAAAGTTAAAAGCGCTCATATGTGATGTTATCAGGACAAAGACTGACTGCAAGATACTGTCAAGACATAGCTAAACTGCATATTGTTTGTACGGTTTTTACTCAACATCCAGGAGCCATTCTTCACAAACAGATGGCCTAACGTTATCTGCTGAGAGACTCCAGCAGAAATCACTGACGGATATCCCGAGACGCTTCAAATCCAACACTGGCTGACTTCAACTAATACTGAGTAACGAAATGTTACGCTTTATTTATTTACTGTTTAACAAATCTGTTTTTAACATTGCAGTCAGCTGCATCTCTCCGTTTTTGGATGTATGTCAACATTTGTTGCTGCCATGTCGTTGAGTTGTTGACACAGGCCTGACGTGTGTTTTGCTCTGTGTGTTGCTTGTTTCTGGGCTTGTGTATTCATTTCGCAGTTTGGTTATTCCTTCATGTACAACGGTCCCTACCTGTCAAACCTAAAATGCAATGTTAATGTAGCATGTATAAAACAGAATGTAGGCCTATGGGTTATAAATAACTGACATTACATATACAGTGAGGAAAATAAGTATTTGAACATCCTGCTATTTTGCAAGTTCTCCCACTTAGAAATCATGGAGGGGTCTGAAATTGTCATCGTAGGTCCACTGTGAGAAACATAATCCAGAAATCACAATATATGATTTTTTAACTATTTATTTGTATGATACAGCTGCAAATAAGTATTTGAACACCTGTCTATCAGCTAGAATTCTGACCCTCAAAGACCTGTTAGTCTGCCTTCAAAATGTCCACCTCCACTCCATTTATTATCCTAAATTAGATGCACCTGTTTGAGGTCGTTAGCTGCATAAAGACACCTGTCCACCCCATCCAATCAGTAAGAATCCAACTACTAACATGGCCAAGACCAAAGAGCTGTCCAAAGACACTAGAGACAACATAGTAGACCTCCACAAGGCTGGAAAGGGCTATGGGGAAATTGCCAAGCAGCTTGGTGAAAAAAGGACCACTGTTGGAGCAATCATTAGAAAATGGAAGAAGCTAAACATGACTGTCAATCTCCCTCGGACTGGGGCTCCATGCAAGATCTCACCTCGAGGGGTCTCAATGATCCTAAGAAAGGTGAGAAATCAGACCAGAACTACACGGGAGGAGCTGGTCAATGACCTGAAAAGAGCTGGGACCACCGTTTCCAAGGTTACTGTTGGTAATACACTAAGATGTCATGGTTTGAAATCATGCATGGCACGTAAGGTTCCCCTGCTTAAACCAGCACATGTCAAGGCCCATCTTAAGTTTGCCAATGACCATTTGGATGATCCAGAGGAGTCATGGGAGAAAGTCATGTGGTCAGATGAGACAAAAATAGAACTTTTTGGTCATAATTCCACTAACCGTGTTTGGAGGAAGAATAATGATGAGTACCATCCCAAGAACACCATCCCTACTGTGAAGCATGGGGGTGGGAGCATCATGCTTTGGGGGTGTTTTTCTGTACATGGGACAGGCCGACTGCACTGTATTAAGGAGAGGAGGACCGGGGCCATGTATTGCGAGATTTTGGGGAACAACCTCCTTCCCTCAGTTAGAGCATTGAAGATGGGTCAAGGCTGGGTCTTCCAACATGACAATGACCTGACACACACAACCAGGATTGCCAAGGAGTGGCTCTGGAAGAAGCATATCAAGGTTCTGGTGTGGCCTAGCCAGTCTCCAGACCTAAACCCAATAGAGAATCTTTGGAGGGAGCTCAAACTCCTGTCTGTCTCTCTGGCTGTCTCTGTGTGTGGTGAAAACTACAGGAAACGTTTGACCTCTGGAACTGCAAACAAAGGCTACCAAATATTAACATTGAGTTTCTCAGGTGTTAAAATACTGATTTGCAGCTGTATCATACAAATAAATAGTTTTAAAAAATCATACATTGTAATTTCTGGATTTTTTTTTATTTTTTTTTAGATTATGTCTCACAGTGGACATGCTTCTACGATGACAATTTCAGACCCCTCCATGATTTCTAAGTGGGAGGACTTGCAAAATGGCAGGGTGTTCAAATACTTATTTTCCTCACTGTATAAAACCTTGTTTAGATCTGTTTTGTTATATCCACAAATTTGTTTATTTAAGAATAACAATTTTCCATTCACACTTGTTACAGTATTCCATGTGATTCAGGTGCTTTTGCCCATACAAGATTACCATTACTGAGCCTTAAAGCTGCGTTGTATTTAAAATTCACTTTACAGTTATCTCCACTTTACAGTTATCTCCTAACTTGCAGTTTAAATTCAGCTTGGGACCACTCAGTTCTGGCAGCCTATTTTCCATTCAAAGTAAGTAACAGATAATGTATGACTCATTTTGTGAATGCAACATTATATTATTGTGTACAAAATGACTGATTTATTGTGTTTTTGCTTCAACATCTCTCAAGCATGTACAACAAAGTCCCCCAAGTCTTTATTGATTTCCAAAGGGGAAATTGAGGTGACACGTGTGTGTGTGTGTGTGTGTGTGTGTGTGTGTGTGTGTGTGTGTGTTTGAATGGACCAGTTGTGCCAAATACAGTTGATGATGCAGACCAGTGTATAGAGAGGAATGGTGTAAATTCTCTTTGGACTGGTTCTACAGTCTTTAATCTTACAGCTGCTGCTTCTCAGATGATTTAACCGATATCCTAGTTCAGTGACCTGTAACCAGTTCAAAGCCTGCAACAGAACTCTCAGAAGTCATTTTATTGTAACCCATCTTTGTATTATCTGTAATAGTTTTCCAACAAGGTGTAGCTAATATCAAACAGGAAATTACTCACAGTTCACCAGAAGTGTTCCAAATGTCATAGCTTCCCCCAGGGGACTCTTGGCTACCACTTTATATTTGCCAGCATCATCAGGAGAGCACCTAAAGGACATAGAAATGTATTTGTCTGGGGCTGAAAATATATCTGTAGTGTTACAAATATGTACTTTAATGGCACATTTTTAACAGTAGCATACTTTACTAAATTGTGATGGCTAATAGTTTAATCCCAAATAGAGCATAAAGAAAGATGTGGTGCCATACCATCAGACCACTAAACTAACTCTTCATTCTTAGGTAATTGAGCAAACTTACAAATCAGCACCAGCATTCATTTTTCAGTTAAAAAGCTACGTTTCATCTAATTTTATGAATCTATGGCCAGGTTTTTTCCACGCATGCCCCATCTTACTCACCCATGGCTCACAATTATACTACAGTTTTCTGCATGAAGATTTTCAGCTTTAATTAGGGATTTAAGCTAGTGACCTACCGTCTGATCTCCAGTGAGTTTAGACCAAATTTTTGTTGAAGGCTGTAATTCCATGGTTGGTCAGACAGTCTCAGTGGCACGTCATCCTTATACCTGAAGAAAGGAAGTGCTTTTTACAGTGATTTTTTTGTTTTATATCAAAGGAAAAAGTGAACAGTGGGCCATATCAAAGTCAAAGTTTATTTAAAAACAGTCACTACTGACCCAAAGTGTTGTACGAATACAGATAACATCAGATAAAAAGCATAATAAATAGACAGAAAAAACCCTTTTTAAAAAAGAAAATATGCCAAAAAACAATAAAAACAGACAACAGTTAAAAATGTTACTCAAAGTAATAACAACAACAAATATCACAGCTCAGTTTATGTTAAAAGAAGACTGATCAAGGCTATGGTACAATGAGTTACAGTAGTCCAGGCGATTTGTGATCTGGGCATGCACAACGTTTTCCAGTTGGCTATGGGGCAGGTAAGGCTTGACCTTCCCAAGAAGTTTGAGTTGAAAGAAGGTTGTTTTTACCACTGAGCTAATCTGTTTGTTAAGTTTAAAAGAACTGTCAAGAAAAACACCAAGACTTTTTACAAATGGGCAGCAGTTTGAGGATATTGGGCACTGTTAAAACCAGAGACATTGGGCTCCCCAAAAATTACAACTTCAGTTTTTTTTGACATTTTAAGTTTTGAAAAATTCAGTGACATCCAGTCTTTTACTTCATGTAGGCATTTTCTCAGTGCTTCAACTGAGTTTGTTTTGGTATTCAAAGGTAGGTAAATTTGGACATCATCTGCAAAGCAGTGAAAGGAAATGTTGTATTTTAGGAAGATTGATCATAGGGGCAACATATACAGCGAGAACAAGACTGGGCCTAAAATTGAGCCTTGAGGCACCCCGCTGTCGATTGGGCCTTTATTTGAGTAAAAAGGCCCGAGCTTTACAGAAAAAGACCTGTCTGTCAGATATGACTGAAACCACTTCAAAGCTGTGCCTTTAATGCCGGCAAAGGACTCGAGTCTTGACGATAAAATCTTGTGGTCAACCGTATCGAATGCTGCAGTCAAATCTAAAAGCACTCGCACAGCAGAGCTACCAGAATCAGAAATTAAAAGAAGATCATTAAAAACTTAGAAACTGGCCTGTAGTTGGACAAAGCAGAGGGGTCCAAATTGTGCTTTTTCAGGAGGGGTTGTACAATGGCCTTTTTAAAAGCAGCTGGAACACACCCAGTTGAAAGAGATGGTTTATGATCGTGCCTGCTGATTACTTAATGCACTAATCAAATGTTAGTTTAATAACAGCCAGAGGGGCCCCTCTGATCTCTCATTCTGTCTTGTGCTGGGCACTTTTGAAGGCAGCTCATTGGGCTCGATGGGCCCAATGTGGGAAGGTGAAACCCACAAACTTCAGGTTATCTGGATCTCAGCTTATGTTAATGAATATTGAGCACAGTCTATTCATCAGCTAGTCTCACAGCAGCTCAAGTATCAAGGTCGATAGGTTGGCACGTTGTCTGAATTAACACAGGTGATTTCATATTAATTCAGAGGGCGATATTCAAGTCAGGGTTCAGAACTGTAGTGTCATGACTTTAAGTCTATCTTTGTATACAATCATTTGCATACAGGTGTATAACCTAACCTACTTACTTACTTACCTCTCACGCTATATAGCCTACGCCTAATGATTGCATGACAAATCCAACAGTGTTTCACGGTGTTATGGATGAGTCATTAATTAATGATGCAATGCAGGGCTGCAACTAAGGACTATTGTTTTTCAATAAAGCAATTTATCTTGACTGAATAAAAGGTCAGAAAATGGAGACATAAAGTAAAATAGAATGCCCTACAACCAAAAGTGTTAAACCCAAATGTTTAATTTGCAGTGATATCAAAAAGAAAAGCAGCAAACAATTGGAGGCAACAAGTGATGAATGACTTAATTTGTGATCCATCAAAATTGTTGTCAACCTTTTTGTTGTTTGACTGATCTAACAATGTGGTTAAAGTAAGACGTGTGCACTTTATTATACACCTTAAGGCGGGTTTAGTAGATTCTACTCAGAATCATAAATGTAGGCCAGGGACTTTCCTGGTTAAATAAAGGTTAAATAAAAATAAAAATAAAAAAATAAATCAAGGTTCATGCAGTGTTCCCTGAAAGAAATAACTTTGGGCCATGAGACTTTCTCTGCTCTAATCCACTCCAACAAAGTGAGAAACTTAATAAAAATGACACCAGTGTGCATTGCGACCCGAGCAATTGACTTCAATAGAAACTGCTTAAAAATGAACCGCCATGGGCCAATGGAGGCCAAACGAATGCAGCAGAGTGGGAAGTTCTTACCATGTGACCTTTGGGGGTGGACAGCCCTGGACGATGCAGGAGAGTGTGACCGTCATGCCCTCCCAGACAGTGTGAGCCCTCAGGGGGATTAGGAAGTCTGGGGCCTTCTGACTCAGATGCTCCAGGTACTTCAAGTGGGCAGATGCCTTCGTTTCTGCCTGGAGCACAGACAAAGCCAGGAAAATGATAAATAGATGTTGAGAGAGGAAAAGTAATTTGCTGATATTTGATGTATCTCTTAAAGCTTTAGGGCTAATTAAGACTATCAGCTCCGCAAAACTCTATTTCAGTATGTTCAGAAGATGTGTCGTCCGGCGACTTTCGCGTGCAGAAGCTCAAGTGGACGTAATAACCTCTTCTGAAGTGTTCATGTTTTTTTTTTTTAATCCTCCATGTCCTCCTTGGCTACTTGCGTGGAGGAGGGGTGGGGGGCTGTGAGCGATCATGGAGGGCTGGTATCACATAGACACGTTGACTGTTTTTTCATGACTTAAATTTTCTCACAGGGGCGACAGAAACTACGCAATATACTAGCTTAAAGTAAACTTTATTTATTTTCTAGAGAAAACGTTCAAGTGCTTCACAAGTCACTCAAACAGAATGAGAGAAACAAATAAACTCAGGAAACACAAAAATGAAAATAGACAAATACTCTGGATAATGCAATGCTGGAGGAGAAACATCTTAGTAAACAAGAAGTGAAAATACATATATTTAGATGCCAACAAATAACACTGACATTTTTGTCTTTTATATATCACAGTTGATTAAACTGGGTTGCTGACGTGAGCTTGTCTTCCACGGGGTGTGTGTGTGTGTGTGTGTGTGTGTGTGTGTGTGTGTGTGTGTGTGTGTGTGTGTGTGTGTGTGTGTGTGTGTGTGTGCATTTTTTTTTCTATCCTGCAGCCCATCTCAAAGTAATTGCAGACACTTGCTTTGTGTGTATTTCAATTGTGCAGGAAAATGTCAAAATATCCATTTGTGTTCTAGTTTTATTAAAGATATAAAATAAACAACCTGGAAGATTTGAAGTTACGTGTTTACATGTACGCAAATAACTAGATATGTTAAATATTTTTAATTGCCGAACAGGCAATGGACAACTTTGTCCACAAAGTACCGGATATTTCACACATGATAAACCAGACACAATAATGAGTGACTGTGACTATTCACTATCACTGAGACTTAACAGGGGTTTTCATGCATATGGGAATTTTGGTACCCCCCCAAAGAGGATTTAGACAAAGAATAATAGCCAGTGCCACAATGATAAGAATTGAGAATAAAAACATAAATTTGTATTTAAACATATATAAACATACATACATATAAACATAAACATGAATCTTAGTTTTACCATCCAGACTCAGGCAGTGCTGCACTGTCCTAATCATTTTTACGGTAGTATTGAAATATTAATAGTACTTTTTTAAACCCCTTTTGTTAAGTATAGTTTCATTTTACTCACGCATAATAGACATTTTTGCATATTAAATTGTCAAAAATTACAGGAATATGCAGGGATTTCTGTCAAACGAGGTAACAGAATCATTGCCTTTATGCTACACGAAGCCCCGCCCCCCCGTAAATCATCTTGTGTCATCATTACGTTGACAAAGCTGAGACCAAAACTTTACTTTCACCTGCTTGCGAATGGCCAATTTGTCAACGCGCATGCGTAACAAATGCTGGTTCCTGATCACGTCCAGCTCCACTTTTTCAGCCTCGTTTCCAAACATGATCCACTGATCTCTGTGATACTCTTCCTCAGCATCCAGAGTTTCATTCAGGATTTCCCTGGTGAAACACAACACAACACTTTTAACACATTTGAGACTATTGTTTTTTTTCTATTTTGTGTAAATGTAATTAGCTAATAAGGCTGTTAAAGGTAGATGCAGGACAGACAGATTGCACACTTGTTGCAAACTTTACAGCAATGCAGCGGCATTCAAAAGGCCGATTTATACAAAATACTGTTGAACAATTGTAAGTATGACAATATGCATTCAAAGTGTTTATTTTCAGCTGCACAAAATATTTTCAACCAAGTCTTGGCAGAAAGTAATATGCTTCATTCAATTCAATTCATTCAATGTTGAATAGACTGTCAAGATAATTCAGACAACCATTGGAGGAGGTGACAAGTAGAGCAATTCAGACAATGGTTTGAACACAGGGGTCGACCTCTGAGAGAAACATAACAACAATTTTACATTGATTTCTTTTGGCACTTAAATGTTTCTTTCTGTCCCAGTCCATTTGCAGACAAGTGCTAGTTTTATGATATTTGGCAGTTTGTTGTTTAAAAGGCTCAGTAATGAGGTCGTTTTTTTCTGCTCCATTTAAACCTACGTGTCATTTAACATGAGCACCATATTCTCCCATGTTCAAAAGTTTTGAAGAGTTGGTCTTTTTATGAGTGGAATACCAAGCCCTGCTGCCACTGTTGATTCACATCACTCTGATGCGATGCAGTGCTGGTACTCTAAAAATCCCTCACATCATGATATGTGTTTCTGCAGGACTCCTTCAGGTGTGGAAAGATCAAATTGTTGCAGTGGCAATGCCTGTGTGATATCCTTGACTTCCCTTTCATCAAGTTGTTTTTCATGCAGATGGCAGGTGGTTGTGATGGTCTATTCACTCAGAAGAAACAAATGTTTTCTTTCTTTGTATGGGCAGCAAGTAGGCATAGTAAGTAGGGTGACTGTCAGAACTGATCTATGGCTGTTTAACCTGAGCTTATTGCAAAGATGGTCATCAAATCCAGAAGGTTCTCTGGTGGTCAATGATAAAACTTAACACACAAAGTAAGGAAATTTGTTTTTGGTAGATTATTTCTCTGTGGTAACAATGCTTTTTTGGAAATAAATCTTACACTGTTGAAAAAGACTGTTTAATTCCCTTTCAAATGGTGCCCCATTGGTATGGAACATGTATTTGTGGGATGAGCAGCAGAGCTGAGTATGTGGCTTGTGCCCATGAAAAAATTGCCAAATTTTCTCTGCCAATGCCAAACAGCTTATTCTGCCATTTACGTATTTGGGGGATTGGATGACTGAAGTTTGAAGAAACAAGACATATTTAACAATTTATTCATTTCACAAACATGAGCTTGCAAAAGAACCATACACAGCCAGAACAGCCTGGCACATCCTCCTCATGCTGGTCACCAGCCTGGTCACACACTGCTGTGGGATGGCATGCACTGGCCAGCATTAGACACTTATTGATTGTAGCTGTAGTTACAGTAGTAGGGCTCATGCTCACAGGTGCTGCCAATCAGGCACCAGAAGGTATAAGATTTATTGCCAAGAAAGCATTGTTACCACTGAGAAATAATCTACCAAACACAACACTTTTTGTGCTAAGTTTAAATACACATGTGTACGGTATGTTGTAGCTGTGAATCTGTGTACATGGCATCGCACATCTCTCGTGTACATGCGGTTATATACATGGAATTATATGCACTCCCAACACGCACAATCATGAATTTTGGCTTCCTTTAAATGCGGCATTTTAACACTCCTCTCCTCTAATCGCCAGAGGGGTGTGTATTCTGAACCATCTTTTGATTGGCAGTCCCCAGGGCTTAATTATTTGAACATGTACTTCACACACACACACAACAAACACTTTTCTGAGCTTTGATGGCCACTAGAGCATGGATGGCCCTACAAATGCTTGCGATAATTCAGTGAAATACACAAACGGCATGAATAAATACACAAATAAATATATGCATGCATAGATGCATACGCAGAAGTGCGTGCGCACAATCACACTCCCAGGCACTCAGAAACATGGTTTTGACTTTTACTGCCACAGGCTCGTTTAGTGAAGTGTGTGCCTGTCAATATTTTTATTCTCTGTAGGCTCAGAGATTTTAAGCCTTCAGAGAATAAACCACTGGAAAACATCAAGTCAGTGGGTATGAGGGGTTTAATGGCTTAATTATTGCTCCAAATGGAAATTTTAATATTGCTTATTGGTGCAAACACCTCCTGCCAAGACAAACCAGGCATGCATGAGCCTGCTGCATAATTTACATGTTACCCACAAGGAGAAGATAGTAGAGGAACCATTACGTGAGTCACATAGTAATGTGCAGTTGGAGCCACACTTGCCAACACACAAAAATTAAGCACATTCATTTACACACAAATCAAATGTCATGCTCCTCTATCTCAGGCCCTTCCAGAAATAGCGTGCCAATCCGCGAGAGCTTTTAACCTCACCCATCCGTCCGTCCTTCCTCTTTTATACTGCGAGGAGTCACTCATTTCCAGCATTACTAGATGTTAAACCTCCACCCTAAAATTCTTCCATCCACACCCTGTTTGTCACGGCGCTTCAAAGGGGGATAAGATTGGTGAACTGAGGTTCGATGGAGGAATTGCTCTTCAGAGGGAGTCAACCTTGCTAGTTGAAGGGCTGTAAGGTGTAAAAATCTGAAGGTGAAACAAGACCCGATGAATTAGAGCTTAGCACATTAGCGGATAGGATAGACACTCAATGATGAAATGGAAGGATGCGGTGGTGGCATAAGAGAGCGCATCTAATGAGATGGAAAGTTGGCAGGGCCACATCACTGCAGCTGATGCTTATTACTGCCGGATGTCTCTAGTCTTTCAAGAGGGTGTAATTGCACCCTCTATGACCCCCCCCCACACTTTTTCACTCTCTCTCCTTCTAGTATTACCTATCTTCTCCTTCAGTAGTCAGTTTGACCTCTGTCCTTCCATCTATTTACTGTTGCCAGCCAAAGCTTCCTTTCATGGCTTAAAGGAGAACATATCTGTTATCTTTAGCATCAACATACATTAGAGATGTAAAATCTTTTTTCACACAACAAGACTCCAATCAATTTGTGGACGGATTAGACAGGCTGCCACTAAGTACAAATGTAAAAGTGATGTTGAGTCACTGAGACTACGTGACCCAGATAGGTCAAGGCACCCCTACAGTAGGAAAAGGGATTTTGGTAAAACAAATCCTGTCAGAGGCTAGAATCCCCCTGTTCTTAACGAACTAAGCATGCCTTTTTTGGGGATTTGTATTTAGATATACTGTATGACATTCTCTCCATGACAGATGAAAAGTAATCCCATCCTCCCAACATGATCATAAGATGCTTCAAAAATAAAAGATGGCTCATACAGGTCAACAAAAGTTGAATGAGGTGCACAACAATCTTGGAAATTGGTCCAGTATTAAGCAATAATTCTGTAACTGGCAGCTGTGAACCCAGGCTGCAATGTACTGTAACTAGGCGTGGGAAAAATACTTGATTCCTAGATGCATAGCGATACTCTCTACTCAACGATTTGATGCTTGATTCTAATAAGTTAATCTATTTTAAATGTGTTGATTTTTATTTAAAAGTTACTGTCTCCAGACATGTAAAAATCAGAAAACGGTGACTGAAAGAAGATGGGATAATGAACCACTTAAAGTTTAGCAAAGAGTGCAGAACAAACCCACAAAAATTGCCAAAAGGACAAAAAATTATATTTTGTGTGTATGTATATACAGTACAGGCCAAATGTTTGGACACACCTCATTCGATGCGTTTTCTTTATTTTCATGACTATTTACATTGTAGATTCTCACTGAAGTCATCAAAACTATGAATAAACACATGTGGAATTATGAACTTAACAAAAAAGTGTGAAATAACTGAAAACATGTTTTATATTCTAGTTTCTTGAAAATAGCCACCCTTTGCTCTGATTACTGCTTTACATACTCTTGGCATTCTCTTGATGAGCTTCAAGAGGTAATCCCATGAAATGGTTTCCCAACAGTCTTGAAGGAGTTCCCAGAGATGTTCAGCACTTGTTGGCCCTTTTGCCTTTACTCTGCGGTCCAGCTCTCTCCAAACCATCTAGATTGGGTTCAAGTCCGGTGACTGTGGAGGCGCAGCACTCCATCACTCTCCTTCTTGGTCAAATTCCCTTCCACAGCCTGGAGGTATGTTTAGGGTCATTGTCCTGTTGAAAAATAAATGATGGTCCAACTAAACGCAAACTGGATGGGATGGCATGCCGCTGCAGGAAGCTGTGGTAGCCATGCTGGTTCAGTATACCTTCAATTTGGAATAAATCCCTAACACTGTCACCAGCAAAGCACCCCCCACACCATCACACCTCCTCCTCCATGCTTCACGGTGGGAACCAGGCATGTAGAATCCATCCGGTCACCTTTTTTCCGTCGCACAAAGACAAAGTGGTTGGGACCAAAGATCTCAAACTTGGACTCATCAGACCAAAGCTCAGATTTCCACTGGTCTAATGTCCATTCCTTGTGTTTCTTGGCCCAAACAAATCTCTTCTGCTTGTTGCCTCTCCTTAGCAGTGGTTTCCTAGCTGCTATTTGACCATGAAGGCCTGATTCGCGCAGTCTCCTCTTAACAGTTGTTCTAGAGATGTGTCTGCTGCTAGAACTCTGTGTGGCATTCATCTGGTCTCTAATCTGAGCTGCTGTTAACTTGCGATTTCTGAGGCTGGTGACTCAGATGAACTTCTCCTCAGCAGCAGAGGTGACTCTTGGTCTTCCTTTCCTGGGGCGGTCCTCTTGTGACCCAGTTTCGTTTTAGTGCTTGATGGTTTTTGCGACTGCACTTGGGGACACATTCAAAGTTTTCGCAATTTTCTGGATCGACTGACCGTCATTTCTTAAAGTAATGATGGCCACTCGTTTCTCTTTACTAAGCTGATTGGTTCTTGCCATAATATGAATTCTAACAATCCAATAGGGCCGTCGGCTGTGTATCAACCTGACGTCTGCACAACACAACTGATGGTCCCAACCCAATCAATAAGGCAAGAAGTTCCACTAATTAACCCTGACAAGCCACACCTGTGAAGTGAAAACCATTTCAGGTGACTACCTCATGAAGCTCATTGAGAAAACACCAAGGGTTTGCAGCGCTATCAAAAAAGTAAAGGGTGGCTACTTTGGGGAATCTAATATATAAAACCTATTTAAGAGTAATTTCACAATTTATTGTTAAGTAGATCATTCCAAATGTGTTCATTCATAGTTTTGATGCCTTCAGTAAAAATATACAATGTAGTCATTAAAATAAAGTAAACGCATTGAATGAGAAGGTGTGTCCAAACGTTTGCCATGTGTGTTTACAGTATACTGTGTGTGTTTGTGTGTGTGTGTGTGTGTGTGTGTGTATATATATATATATATATATATATATATATATACACTGTGTCTATATATACTGTATATATAAAATAATTAAGCAAAACAATATAGGCTGTTGATCTACTCTATCACATTACATCTGACCACCTCATGTTTCATGTTCTAAGAAGCCAGATCTCCACCTTTAAACATGACAGAGCCTCTGACGTGGAAGATTACTGTGAGAGAAGGTGACTTTCACAAGCATGTTTAAGGCTTAAGTATGGAACAAAACATTCTTTCAAAACGTGTGTGTGACAAATACTGTACATGTCAAAATCTAACAAACTCAGATTTATATGTATATTTTTGTAAATCACGCATGGAAATGTACATAAAAAAATATTTTCATCAATAATTGGTTTAGAATCAAATCGTTGGCCTCTGAATTGGAATCGAATTGTGTGGTACCAAGAGATTCCCACACCTAACTCTAACCCTAATAGGCAAATGTGTATTGTATTTCATCCACTATAAGTGCTGCTTTTGCCACTGACTGACATTTTGGAAATTATCCCTACTTTTTGGTAACACTTTACATGAAGGTTATCTACATAAGAGTGAGATGACAGTCATGACACATGAACCATAACCATAACTTGTCATGACAACACTAAATGACATTTAGTGTAAAAAAAAAAAGTGTTTTGTCATAAACGTTTATGACTTGTTTATGTTTATGACATTGTTTCATGTCACTCTTATGTAGATACCTTCAAGTAAAGTGTAACCAACTTTTTTTAAGGAGTAAAGTCCTCTTTACTCCTTAGAGATCGTTATTGCTAAACCCACCAGACTCCATGTACATGTAAACATTGACCATGTAAACCATATAAACATTGATTTTAGCATATATGGACCCAACATATTTTCACATGTAAATCAGTAAACTGTGTTAATTTCAACCAAAACTAGATACTGGTATAAATAGTATTATGTTATTATATTACAATGCACCAATGATCTTTTCTGCAGTCCTAACTGTCCGTTGTAGTCTGCTCCGGTCCTTTTTGGTGGCAGATCCAAACCAGACAGTGATGGACGTGCAGAGAACAGACTGGACGATGGCTGTGGAGACGTGGACCAGCAGCTCCTTTGGCAGGTTGAGCTTCCTGAGCTGGCGCAGGAAGTACATCCTCTGCTGGGCCTTTTTGATGATGGTGTCTGTGTTGGGCTCCCACTTCAGGTCCTGGGATATAGTGGATCCCAGAAACCTAAAGGATTCCACAGCAGACACAGGACTGTTGAGTATGGTGATTGGGGGAAGAGTGGCGTGGCACCTCCTGAAGTCCACGATCATCTCCAAGTCCCGCTTCCAGCCACATGCTGACTTCTTTCTAGTGTTTGGTAATCTTTGAGTCAACCTGTTACTTCTGTGGGTAATAACATAATAATACGATCTCCATATCCACGTTTTGACTTTTGATTTTAAGGTCACGGTTCAAAAACCTTTTTCGATTCATAAAAAAAAAAAAAAACAGGTAGCCACTAGATCATAGATGTTTTTTTTTGTGGCGCATTTAAGGCCCCATGGACAAGCCACCAAGGTATTATGGAGTCCGTCGGAATCCCTATGAATTACCTTTTTGTTTGTCACTCACTCATGGGGTAGGCAAAATGTTACCACACCGGTGACTTTAGGGAAGCAGGAGAATTTTCAGTTTCTCTATCATCTCTGACCTAGGCAGTGGTCATGGTGTCTGGAATAATCAAGCCGCAGGCTACCAGTAAGCTAGCATTACCCTGTGTCTTTAGCTGCATGCTACCAACCACGGGGCTGTTTTTTTTTTTTACATATTATATGCTTTGCTCCCTCATGTGTATGAACATAGAAAAAAAAGACACTGAAGAAATTAGACTCTAAAATCTAGAAACTAAAGATAATTAAGTGATAAATGTCATGAACATTGTAAACCTGAATGTAACAGAGTTACAAGTTTTTTCCCTCCACCAAAATATAAGGTCAAAAACCATTGGGGTGTCCTCCCGGTTATATAGCCACTGGTCCAGTGAACTAAGTTTATAATTTAGAAGGATTGTACAGTTAGGATATGTTCTTAAAATTGTACAATCCTCCCAAATTATAGTTGTTTGAAGAATACAGACTTAAGTAAAACACATCTGGCAACTTTGTCAGCCTTTTCTAATTATCTCAACAAGTGCCATAATATATTCATCAAACAATATCAACAGCAGTCTTCATACAGCATTATAACAGTAACATTGTCATATGAATAATTATAAAAAATAATGGTATTTATTTTAAATAATAACAGTACTTTAATGATCAGCAAATTAACCTGTTGTATTTTAATGCAGGCTGATAACAATGAGGTAAAACCACTGCTGAGTGAATAGAAAAGGCTCCAGATTAATAAATCCTGGTTGTTAGCCTGCTCAAGCGCAGGCTAGCAACTCAGAATAAATCTCCATTGGAGCCTCTAATTTTGTGAAACCGTGTCAAGGCTAAATTGAGCCAGGATAACTAGAAAATCTAGGCTTAATCCATTATCTTGGATTTGTAAAATAGCCCTCAGTAAGCCACACTTTATTGTTTTTCTTTGGATGTGAGCGAGTAGGTGGGTGCAGAGAGAGAAAAATTACTTGGGGGTCCGATCCTGCTTCTCATTTTGATAGAACTAGAAAATGTATGGCTTTTTTTGCTCAATGAATGACTTAACGATTAATAGATTTTAGAAATAGTTGCAGATAGATTTTTCTGTCTATCCATTAATCAATTTAAAAACTTTATTTCAGAAGGATGTGAGGCTCCTTCCACTTCTCCATCAATACAAAAATACAAATACAAAGGTTCCACTGAATGCTGAATGGTTATGGCTTATTGTCTTCAAGACATCCGTGAGAAAAACAATGGGAGAAGTCCCCATCTGGCCTTTTACAGACAGATGAGAGTGAAGAAATAGCCCTGATTCTGATTTATCAAGACTTTCTGTTGGCATAAATGCCTAACGTACCAGTGAATCTTGACCCACTTCACTTTCTCAAAGTGCAAAGAGAGGCTGTGGTGGTGACTAATGGAGAGGCAGAATTTTATAACAAACACACATCCAGGAAGGAAGGAAGTCCTCTGGAAAAGAGTGGAGGCTTACAGTCCTTTTTTGGTACAGCATGAGAAGAAGAAACTCGTTCGCAGTTGTTGCCCACAAATTACCCCCATCCAAAATGAAAAATAAAAATAATGTGCCTAAACTGAGAGCTGCAGATGGAGGCTTTTAGAAATAGAGCTGCAACTAATGATTATCTTCATTATCAATTATTCTGTAGCTACAGAGAGAGAATACCTGAATTTGATCCATGCAATCATTTGTTGTTTTAAACATTGGTTATTAGTTTTGAGATTTAATTTGCTGCTAAATTTCCAGTAGGGACGTACAGCTCATCTGTTGTATTTATTAAATACAAATAGCTCTTAATTATACCAATTTGTAACCTATGAATAACTGTGTGACCCATATTTGAGAGTTATGTGCTAGAAATGTCTTGAGCAGATCCTAAGGATCAATGGGCATATTTTAAAGATCGATATCTGCTAAAATTTAGTTGATTAGTTTTTTTTTTACTGTACTCCATTTTGTATGCCCCAACCTGTGATATTATTTCTGCTACATTGTAAATATGAGTATTTTATTGGGCTCAGTATTGCCAGATACCCTACGTCAAAGAACCAAAAAAAATGTTGTTGGGGCATTCCTCATGGTATCTGCTTGACTCTCCTCGACTATACTTGCCTTTCTTAGTCCCTGGTACTTGCTAACACGTACTTCTTTTAGTATCACCTCCGTCGAGGAAATGACGGAGGGGGCACTGCGGCCAAGCAGAACTGGTACCATGTAATGGAAAAACACCATTAGTCATGTTAAGGGTGGCCGATACTGTGCGACAAAATACAGTTGTCAACCCTCAGCAGTCTTAGTTTTGTTGACGAAAACCATGACGAAACATTTTTGTTAATGACCTTTTTTCCGTGACTGACAAGGATAAGATGGCCCCGACATTATCAACATTATACACAACATAATATCGTTGATGAAAAAGACAAGACTAAATTGTAGTTTAAAAAATAAAAACCTCGCCAAAATCTCTTCATTTTCCTCACCTTCTTTTTGTCACACTCTCTCAAACGAACGCATTCATTTTGCAGGTGTTGCAGTGCTCAGTCAATCTCTGTCTCTGTCCTCAGTCCTGACAATTGTAATACTATAATGTATAAAGTTTACCATTTGCATGATGGGTTCGGGTGCTTGATTAGCACAGATTTTTGAATTTTGGACATTTACAGATTGGCTTCCATAACGGGCTGATTGGGTGCGACTGACTAATGAGCACAATCACAACAAAGCTGCATTTTTAATCATTAACCTCTGTTTTACATCCAGTAATAACAAAAAAACTACCTCCTTAGCAGAGGTAAAACAGCTGACAAAATTAACTGGTTATAAGAGAGAAAACATTTTGACTAAAATCATCGACTAAAACTGAAACAAATCATTTTGACTTATCAACATTTAAAATTACAAAAATGTGACAAAAACTTATAAGCATTTTGTCTCAAGATTAAATCTAAAATAGCTGCCAAAATGAACACTGACCCTAAAGAATTAACTGATTTTCCAATCTATTATATAGAAATATATATTGATATTTTGATATATAATTACATACACCCCAATATAGGTTTTTATCCATATCACCCACCCCTAACATATTTTTTAATGATGATCAACAACTTGGCCATATTATTTAGCAGGATCTTACTGTATATCTCACCATGTCCTGTGGCGGGGATAGTTGTCCATGTTCAGGATCTCCTTGACGGACATCAGGTCAGCAGGGATGATGGGATAGTTATTGGGGTAGGAGGCTTCCTCATCACTATTACATTCAGAGAATGTTGGGGGGTGGGGGCAGGAAGGAAAACCTGATTAACACAAGATATTCTGCATATCATCAAATGATACAGGTAAATGATAAAAAAAGATACTTATCCTTGTCATCCTTCACAGTTATTTATTCTGTTGATAGAAGGATTGAGTGTTCATATTAGCATGTCTATTCATTTTATCACGGTCTACGGCACATTATCCAATCAAGATCATCAGACTATATTCTGCTCTGCCACTAGAAAGCAGCAGTGGTTCTCCTATTCTCTGTCTGAACAGCAGAGGTGGCCCTACATCAGAAAGAGCTCTGGTTGATGTAGGCAAACATTATATAAACCCGCTTTCATTTATTCAAGCACTCCAGGGATTCAGTTTAAAACTGGCAACTGTTATCTTATCTCATGACTAAAAAATGGCTTTAATGGATATTTTTTGTCTGTTCTCTTCCTGTTGTGAAGAACAAGCAAGGTAAACATTGACAAACCAAAATCAAACAGAACATGAACGGCAAAGAAGTGAGAATCCATGAAAGACAGTTTAAAATACAATGTCAATATAGTATTAGTACAGTCATACTAATACCCTCTGCTATCTATGCAGCTCAGGGGTAAGCCACCAAATGCGGTTCATTGTGTGGCACAGCAGATTTGTCACTGTTCAGTGATTTTCTAACATATTACAATGGAATTTGCAGATTCAGATGTGAATGTATTATAATTCCAACCATCTTTTTTTGACAAACAAGAGATGAGAGAGACATCAGTTACAATGGCAGTGAATTTGTGTTACACAGCTGTTACTTCAGTGTCTTATCAGATTGATCCATTGCCTCCCATGCGTTGGGTTCAAAGCCTAATCTACTCAGTGTATAAACCCTGTTTTCTCTTAAGTGCATGAAAAATGTTATGGCCATCATCAGCTGCTTCTGCTCTGGCAAGGTTCCCCTTTCACTCATTGGTGTACAAAAAACAAATGCTATTGTCTACATGTAGCTTATAATAATGAGGAGGAACAGGGACTGCTGATGTGCACACATAGGCAATTGATGACAGTGTGGTGTTTATGAGCCAAAGGCTTTTGGATCTGAGCCAATAGATTGTTCATGGTACAATGGCAATTGTAATTGTTTGGGCATCATAGCATGCAATTATCTGCAATGTTCAATTTTTAATCCACAATGTGTCTGTGGCAATTGGTGGCAAAGCTGAACATGATGAACTAACCCAGAGCCGTCACTGGACAGTAAAGTGATCTAAATCAGAAGCGCTGACAGGTGCTGTGTCTTTCTGTAGGACCTTTTAAATTTGTGTGTGTATGACTATAGTAGAAGACACTAACATACAGACAATAGGCACCCATGTGTAAGCCTACACTAAAGCATGAGCTCTCCATTTGAAGCACCAACAATAAACTGAGCTGACCTTTTCTATGTGCACCCCCATAAACAGGAGAGGGGCATTTGTTGTCAGCGACAAGGTCACTTGAGGCAATGAAAGGTATTTTTTGTAACAAGAGAGGCATTCATTTTTACTCTCTGTTAATCCACAGATGACTGTTGCTTTTTTAAGAAGAGTAATTACAACTACAGTGTGAGGATATTTTAACTTTGAATGCTTTCCTTGTTTTTCAAATGTTATAGGATCTATATTTACATCAGGATTTGGCCTAACATTGAAGTACACTGCCCTACAACACAGCTCCATTAAAAAGAATAAATAAAAGTTTGTGTGCCAGAACTGTGTTAACCCAGGTGTTTATTACACAACCCCCAACTACCGTTGCTGCTAACATCTAGCCTCAGGCATTACTTTCATCAAGCCATCCTACAAATGGCAATGCAAATTAGCTTCACTTCTCGTTTTCTTTTGTTTGGAAGCTGGTGTATTTCCCCATTTCACGGTATTCAGAGGACAACTTCTGCTTTTGCTGTCTTATTTTTCTCTTTCCCTTTGTTTAGGTTCCCTTTGGTGTTTCTGTGAGGCTCGGACCGTTGAATAATGTAATGCAGAGCCTACAGCTGGGCAGTATCGCTTAAGTACAGCGCACAGATATATACACACTGCACGGCATGCATACAAACAGGAACATGCACACACATGCACCCTCGCAAGCAAACAAACACTTGCCTAGCTGAAACTGCTGCTGTGTGCAGAAACATGGAAGTTGTGAATATATGTGTTTATAGGCTTCCTCAAAATATTAACTACAATAAAAATAAAAATGAGGAGAACCTCCTGAGAGGCACTGGATAATCTGCCCTCATTGTTGAATGCATGTCAACAACCTGAAGTAAGACTAGTCCTGTACCTATTGTACAAACAAGAAAAACTAAACTGGGCAAAACTGTCCTTCAAGTTTGCCAAACCTTCCCAGAGGACACATTGTTCAATCCAACATGAAGATACATTGAAGTGTCCTACCACTGTACTGAGGATGTTCTAAGCAAAAGTTCTCATGCTTCTTTTTTTAAAAAGCAAGAGATGAACGCAAAGTTCGGCTGAACTAAGCGGGATGGAATAATTGCTTATTTTTATCATCATCCTTCAGGAAAAACTTTACTATTGTGTCCTATTGTCTTCTGCTACAATACAATAGGGGCAGGCCTACTTTGCATGAGGGAGATGAAGTGAGTAAGTACACTGTAAGTAAGTACATTGCTTATACTAACTATAATACTAACTCATCTTAAAGGAGACTTCTGGTCGATTCCAACACGTAGTTCTGTTGTTTGTAAATTTGGAGTGCTGCTTTGTAAATCGGTGCTGCCTACACCATGTTATTGTCCTGCTAGAGTTAGCACCCACACAAAAACACAGCTGAATTAGCAGAACTTCCATGCATTTTTCTCACATCTACAGCAGTCAGATTCACTGTGTTCACTCAGAAGGAATCACTGCACATGGGTAGGCACTTGTAATGACATTTTGAATATGTTACGAGACGAAAAACACATTTAAAACTTGCCTTGTTTAAGCATGTTGGGTGCTAACTCTAGCAGAGAGATAACACGGTGTAAGCAGCACCGATTATTTTAATTTTTCTCTCTACTGACAGCATTTTAAATTTACAAACAACAGAGCTACATGTTGAAATTGACCTGAATTCTCCTTTTTAAAGGCAGTGGCTTGAACGGCAGCAAATGGGTTGACTTACAGACACATTTAATATCACAAGGAACAGAATGTCTTGGGTGAAACTCATCTTAACGTTCATTTAGTAGCTCACTTGGAACTTTCAGACACAATTTTTTTCAGAACACATGTGTTTTGTTAAAAGTTGGTGAGATTCAAAGTTCATTCTTGACCTTTTTTTTCGACAAGCTCAAGAATGAACTTTGACAGTCAATTGCAGACGTCACTCAAGGACACAGTAGAGCCATAAAAATTAATCGTGTGTGTGTGTGTGTGTGTGTGTGTGTGTGTGTGTGTGTGTGTGTGTGTGTGTGTGTGTGTGTGTGTGTGTGTGTGTGTGTGTGGGTACTGAAATTTATCATTATTGACATATTGAGAAACTGAATGTGTATGACTGTAAACTTGAGGTGGTGAGTCATCCCAACCAGAGGCATCTTAATACCAGAGACAGACTGTTTGTGAATACTGAATGTGAATGTGTTGTGCTAGCAGCTACCAGTGGCCCACAGGTTGAGTGGATGCAATGTCTCATTGAGCTCAGAATAACCAGCCTGCCATATGTTACTTTGTCATCCTTTTAACAAAAAAAAAAACATATCAGCTGTGATCAATCAGGACAACTTTAAGCAAAAGAATACTTATCAGATGTACCTACTGTTATTAACAATAGGTTAAATATACATTTAGTGCAGAAACTGTAAACACCACAGTAACGTTAGGGGTTGAATTTGAGGCTTGTCGGGATGATCATTCTTTTCAGTGTTGTAATGTGAAACCTCATGTTATACCCAAACGATACTGATTATTTTTTGGCAGGAAATACAGAAGCTGTTTTGTCCCAAAGGTGACGGCAGTTTGTGTTCACTAGGTTCAGGTTCCCAAACAAACTGAAATAGGTGGTAAAATACATTTAATGCGTATTGACTATTGCACTTGGTCTCTGTGAATCCATTTACAGTAAAACCTTTAAACTGTGTACTTGGTTGCACAGAATTTTAATTCTGTACTACTTTATTAAAGCTAGTGTGTTGCTTTAAAGAAAATGCTGTGTATATTCAGTTTCTATTATTAACAAAACCTCAAAATGCATTTCTTTGTCCCTTAATACTTTCCGACATTCCGGCCTGTCTGTAACACTCAACCCCAGGTCCATTTGTTTTCCTACTGAAGACATCTTAAAGGGTCTTGAATACAGTGTTTTTATTTTTGTTTTTTAAAGAAAAGGTTAGGTGATTTCCTAAAACAGCTGGACACTCAAGCTTTTAGTAAAAGTGTATTTGTTGGACTATTTTCAGCTGCGGATTTAGTGGTAGCTAGTATTTGCAAGTGCCCATATTTATTACAATGAAGAAACATGTCACCCCTTCCAATGATGGAACTTGTTTTGGACAACAATAGAGGTCTATTGCACAGAAGGATAACATATATCAGGACCTAGGTTGCACAGACAATACTTCATTCATGGTTGATTTAGGTCTTTTCATGGCATTGGTTGACAGTTGGAAAATATAGAAAATCATCAGGCTTATCCTTTTAAAAGAAGCGCCCCTGGGACAATATCTTACCAAATGGGGGTCCGTCGTTTAATTTGTGTCAGTTTTGGGTTTCTTGATGTGAAAAAGTTTGGGAACCACTGGACCAATCTAACTGTATACAAAGTAGGATCTACTAAGTAACTATCTCCACCTCAAGCAGCTGCAACAGAACAAGCTGCTTATACATTTATGCATCAGTATTAATAATCTGATAATGTCCTAACGATATATCAGTCACAGGAACAAAGTAAGTACTTTTACTTTAATTATTCAAATAGATTTTTGCTGATAATACTTGTATCTGCGAAGTATTTCTATTGTATTGGTACCTTCACTTAAGTAAATGGTGTGAAAATCTCTTGCACTACTTAAGTCAGGAGAGCATGTTTGCACCTGGAACTGAAGGTCTTCTTCTTGATCCGAGAGGACAGTTCCATGCTGCAAGACATCTGGGACGACTGCTCCTCCTGCTCCCGCTTCATCACCATTCTGGTTTCCATGGTAACGCCCTAACTGGCACCTGTGGAGGGAGGGGAGGCTAGAAGTGAGGATTCAGAGGTGTGTAGGAGGCAGCACAGTAGTGTCAATGATAGTGAGACACAAAAGCCGCAATAGCCAACTCAAAGCTGGGTGTTTCATATTGAGTGCAGATGAGTTGGCAAATTAATGGCCACTTAAAACTGTAGACACTTCAGTCTTGGCAAGAGACACAACTATTTGTATTGTGCATTGTGTTCAGGTGTGACCTAACAGTATTATTTCTAGTACTTATAGTTGGGGTGTTGGAGTAATGACTATTCCACATGGTGGTGGTGCAGCCTCATCCCGAGAGAATTATAATGGAGCCCAAAAATGTTAACCGTGCCATTTATTTCTCTGATATATAGTTGTGTCACCTTTCTTCCATTTTCAAAGAAGCATCGCACCAAACACATCCACCAAGTTGGGTTTGATTCTAAATTCTTTACTCTGACATCTCTTGGGCATGGCAGTAGCTCAGCAGGGAGTTGGGTTGGGAACTGGAGGGTTGCTGGATCAAGTACCAAAGTACAGACCAAAGTACGGCGTGTGGATTGGTAGCTGGAGAGATGCCAGTTAGTCTCCTGGGAACTGCCAAGGTGCTTTTGAGCAAGGAACCGTACCCCCAGCTGGTCCAGCCGAGCAGCCCACTCACTCTGACATCCTTCCATTTGTGTGAATAGGTCCTGTGCATGTGTGTGTATTTCAGGCTAGTGATTTCTAAGGAACAGAGTGTAAATTGTACTTTCTTCACTGGGATCAGTATAAAAAATATAATAAAAAATAAATGTCATGTATGCACATTGGAGAGGAAATTTGGTGTCTGAAATTCAATACTTAAAAAACAGAAGCAGTCTTTAGATATGAAGATATTTTTTAAGAACTAGAAAATTCTGAACTTTTACCAACTAGGGCTGCATTTTATGATTATTTTCAGAATTGATTATTTTGCAGATTGTCTACTCAATCAACATCGCTTGTTTTGTCCAAGCCCCAGATCAAAACTCAAAGACTTAGTTTACAAGACCATGGATAAGATGGAACCAATTTTATTTAGCATTTTTGCTGATATTTTTTGCATTCATTGATTTATCATCTCAGCTTTATTTTGGTTGAAAGATTTTTGTCTTTTGTCATGGCTATTTTGAAATGAAATGCTTCAATTCATATAAACTACCGTGCATGTTGTGTTTTTCTTCTCTCCTTTGGAGCCCAGTGTGGTTTTAGGTTGGTGTGGAGACAAGGTGTGTATTAGTCCCACGTTACATGAATCACCCCTTTTGTGTGAATTACTAAGAATTCATCAGTTGAGGTCCGCCATGCTGCTGCCCTTACCCTGCCCATCATTAATCATGTGGCTGCTCTGGGAAAGTGAATGCAGAACGCTCCTAACAAACAGAATCAGGTCGCGCCTGAGTGATGGCTTCATTCAACCACTCCCAATAGCAACCACCTGTGTTAGTGCCTTAAACAAGCCTAATTTGTTATTTCTTTTCATCTCCCTCAATTACACCATTGTTTTTTTTTGTGGCTCACTGTAGAGTGCAAAAAGAGGTGTTTGTTTGAACACTGTTAATGGAAGGTCGACCTCTGGAATATTAAAACTGATCAATCTCCATCGGTAGACCTCAATCCTGGGCCCCAGGTGGAAGTGAAAAATAGCAAAAGCAAAGCAATGCTCTTTTGTACACAAAGTGCAGTTTTCGTCTATGGAGTGAATCAAGAGCTTTTTTATTTTATTTTTCAATTTTTTAAATCCATCACAATAAAAAAACGAATACTGTATCAACACAGCAATAAGGGGACAATGATTTACTATTGTACTCATTGGGGATAAAGGGGTTTTCTTAACAGGAGCTTGCTATATGCCAGACCCCAGAGAGTAATTAAAAGCTAGATTCACTGAGGCCATCAAAAGACCATTAAGAAGTTCAACTAGCTGAAGAAACAAGCAAAGACTCAAGAGGAAAGAAACCTTTCTGACAATACAAAGAGAGAAGAACAATTACCATGATTATGCAGATGTACTGCAGATGCAGTGTGTGCATTTTACGTTTACTAGTCTTAGTGTTATTATATCTATATTATATATTTCATTGAAAGTTATCACATATGAGTCAGTAACTCGTCTTAACTGATGAAAGGCAAAAAAAATCTGTATGCCATTTGTGCTGGATCAAGATGAAGGTTGAGCAAAGAAAATCCCACTCACGTTTTCTTTAAAGAAACAGTCCTCTGGGTGTCGAAGATCTGTAGGACGGATCTATCCCACTTCCTTTTCTGTCTACCTGTCTTTCTCTCTCCTTGAAGATCTTGTTAAGTCTTGCTGTCTCGCCTCTCAGTATTTCCTCTCACTGTCTGTCTGTGTATACCTCACTCATTCCTGCCTCTATTTCTCTCTTGATAAAGTGGTGAGGGTGACCCTGAACACAAAGTGTCCTTCAGTGCCAAGAATGTGGACAGCACAATGCTCTTTCATTCTTAATTAAATATAGACCAATGACAGCTCCCCTGTAAACGCGCACACACACACACACACACACACACACACACACACACACACACACACACACACACACACACACACACACACACACACACATTTTACAACACACTCAGTCCTAACACAAAACCACCACAGGCACACACATAGACACAGATCATTGCCATCCGCCCGATCGATTTACAGACAGCTCTGATGACAAGCGGCTAAGAGATGACACAATAGCTCCCTGTATAATATGAGAGGCTGGACCAAATGACCGGAGCAGCTGAAAGAAACAACTGGAATGGCCTCAGGCGAACAACTGGCTGCATTGGAACAACAAATGTCTGCTCAATAAATGTTGCTAAAAGAAATGGTACAATTCCTGGGTACAAAGAATACAAAGGTAAAGGCTGGGAAATGACAAGCGGGAAGAGAGAGGATACTGAGGACAGTGAGGAGCGAGGGAAGACATTGGATAGAGAAAAGGAGAAAGATGTAAAGAGGGCATCAGAATGGAAAACAAAGGGAAAGGAACAAGTCAGCTGTAAGTAGGAGAAAGTCTGAGAGTGAGACTTGGACCATTTGGTTTCTCCTCATTAAAAATCTTACCTTGGACTCTAAAAAGCAAGAGGTTAACAATACTGGAGCCAACACCCGAGACTTCCGACCTGATTCTACTTACATTTCTTTGAATCCTTTATCTCTACTTTTAGCTGCTCATCCACTTCTTATATATTCCTGTGTTGCTCCTACATAAAATACAATCTATTCTTAATGCTATTTTTGCTTTTTGTAAATAAAGTGTGTTGCTGTTTTTTACCCAGGGAGCAGTATAATGCCATATATTATCTACTGTACATACATTATTGCTTAATTACTGTATATTGGCTCAAAGTGTTTCTCATTGACCAGTTTAGTTAGATTAGTTGACTTGATTCTTGCACTATTTCCTTTTCCACATCGTAGCTATTGGGAAGAAACCTTGTATCTCCATATTTCATTTTAATTTATTTTCATAAAAGAATGCTCTTGGTCACCCTTTAAATCTGCATGTTTCACAAGTATTTAAATGGTGACAAGGCAATTTCATCTGGCTTTGTCTGAGCTAAATGGCTAAGTAAAATATTTTAAATTATTAGCCTTTTTTGTCATTTCCTGAAAAGCAACAGTTTCGGACCTACAACGTTTGTCCCCAACGGCAACAATTTTCTTGATTCTCATCATCTTTTACAGAGATCTTTGATTAGTTTGTCTAATATAAATGCAATATTCTCTATAAATGCAATATTCTCTATAAATGCAATATTCTCTGTCTGGCAGAGTTCATTAGATTTGTGCGTAATATCCAGGTTTCTTCTATTTGCTCTGCTAACATAAACTTAAAGGAAGCCGTGGGGGTGCGTGTCACAGTGTTATTTATTCTTCTGTACAAATAATTTGAAGAAAGCCCACATTTTTATTATAATTATCTGTGTTGTCAAGGCTGTGTATATATTTGTTGTCCTGCAGCACTGACTGATGGGAACTAAAAGCACACAGGCTGTGATGAAAGAAGGCATCACTCAAGGCTACAGCATTGTGTGAGGATGGGGGGGGTTATTTATAAACTTTTAGTGGCTACACCTGCCTCTGGAATATCAGCACACAATACAAGCTATTGTTGCCTATCCTTATCTTCTCATCATACACCAGCAGTGACTGTCTGACTAAGAATAACTACAGGGACAAAATAGCTAAAGGTTATTGTTCTTCAAGACTCCTTAGCTTCCAAGTCCACCATCTCATGTCAGTGTTGTGTGTTTCTTACAGCTAGTAGTATAAAAGTGGGGGTGCTGCTGTGTTATTGAAAGATCTGCAACAATAAAACGCGTTTTATTTTTTACACTTTTACTAAAGATTTTCTAAAAGTATTACCATGCTTAAAAACTCAACAAGTGCTCAATCTGATTTATTTAGACCACTTATGCAAATCCGTTAGATTGCACTTTCCCAGAGCCCCTCGAAGACAATCTGTGTAATGAATTTGTACATGTACCAGGTGAAACATGTATGGCAAGCCAAGAAGGAATACATATTTGCGGAAAACTCGGAAAGACTTCACGCGCTTTATTAATCATTAATGCTTATTCACAATTAATGTGCGCTCTGTGCTTTTACTTGCATACATTATGAATGAAAGCCAGAGTCAGAGTGACTGTGTGACAAACATGTATTCCTTGTTGGATATTCTTGCATTTAATCTGCACCTTACAGATGCCATGGATATCATACTTATAATGTATGGGTTGCTGTGGAGAGAACAGGCTGTGATATGCCAGTTGCATTTGAAGCAAAATTTAGGTGTATGAAGCTTGTTGGAGAGCCTACGTCTGAAATATTGTATTTATGGATTTAAAAATGTCAAACACAAAAGAACTGTAGCAGTTTTGAATAGAGTTGATTCTATTACTTTTAATCTTAATACCATTGTTGACATCTGTTTAATGCAATGTTTGCAGCCAAAATTGTCTGTTTTGTAAGTGTAAGTTGTGACCTAAGGCTGCACGATTATGAAAAAAGATCATAATTACGATTATTTAACACAGTTACTCATTGCTTTTTTGGAAAGATTATGCATTTATTGAACTTAAAAAAATAAAAACTGAAACGGTCAAACAAATCAACAGTGAAAACACCTTGAACTGTGACATTTACTTTGATACTTTCCTTGTTGAAATACATTTTCTTATTCAGAACAAAAGAAATTAACCGCTTACTTGCAAAACCTAATGTGCAAAATAATAATTTTTCTCAGTTACTGTGTATGTGATAATTAGGAGCCAAGATCATAATCTCAGTTTTTAAAATTCAGATTAATTGCACAGCCCTAGTCTGAGCTAATTACACAGAAACTTCCAACCCAATCCCCATAGATCATAGATTAAATGTAGTGTGCGATGGACTGAAGTGCGGGTAGAATGCGACAGGTCATTGGTGTTACATGCGTCTTGTTTATGAAATTTCAATTTTATGAACAATGGTAATCTTGTCATGGGTCAAATCTCTTGCCTGCGTCCAGGCAGCATCTCGTTTGTTCTTACTCCTAGAACTGAATTTAACATAGCGTCCTGTAACTACAGTTTTTCTTTGTTTATTTTTTGCCATAGTGGCTGCCACATCAGAACGTGACCAGCAGAAGCACTGGTCCAATTTTGGTTTTCCTCTCCTGCCTATCAAAATATACAGCTGTAAAAATAACAATTGAAAATGTAGGCAAAGAAATGGTGCTGTTGCAGGAGAGTTGCCCTGACAATATGAAAGAGGAAAGGTGCAAACACAGGCACGGCTCTACGGAAGAAATGGATTATCAAATGCAATATTAAACTATAGGCCTAACAATAAAAGTGATAATGTCTTATCCCACATTTTGCCCTAGTTCAGAAAAAAAAATACATACATTTGGTGTCGTAAAAAGTGAGGTACTATCTTCTCAATATTGGCAAGCTCAGATTGGCCACTCCTCAGTGTTCAACAGACATCTGTCAGTTTCAAGACTGAAGTGGACATTGTTCCGCAGGGAATTGACCTGGTGGACACTAAATATTACAAAACTTTCTTTTCATCTTCTCACTTACCTGTGATTGGGCCCAGAATAAAACTTAATGGACATTAAAGTCTCCTGGATAATCCATCATTTCCTGGCAAGCCTTGACAGCTGTTTCCATGCTATTTTCTAATCAAGGACCCATTAAGAGCTCATTAAAATGCCAGAGAGGAGAGGTAGGGGGCGATGTGATTGTATCCAAGTACATGCAGACTTCAATTCATCAAGTGATTTGGTCTGGGAGAGGTGTAGGTGACTTTTTCAATGGGGATGGCAGGAAAAGGGCTGCCTAATGTCATTCACTTATGCCACATCAAACAATGTTTTTCTGTTGGATGCGGCTAAACTTTACACTGCCAGTTATCAGTTTAAAAAAACAACGTATATGCAGTATCACTTCAGTGGAATGACAGAAACCGATAAATGATGCTAACTTAAGCATTTACTAGACAGTAGCCTAGTTTCTAGGGTTGTGTACCGAATTCCATACTTTTTAAGCACCGACTAAAGTATTGAGTATTGAAAAAACGCCTTGTCATTCAATACCTAAGGAGCAAATCTCATCAGCAAAAGTGAGCCAATAAGCATGCAGCAGGCTTCTACCAAAGCTTAAGAATGTTTGTGATTGGCTGTCTAACGTTACACGTTGTAGAGGCAGGCAGGAAAAACACTACGTTATGCAGGGCTGATGTAGTGGGAGCAAAAAAATTAATAAAGATTTGTTATGTTCTTTTTGTTTTATAAAATTGGTATAGAAAAAAGTACCCGTATCAAAACATTTTTAACGATACACACCCCTACTGTTTCCATCCTCTAAATAAGCGCCCACATCTCAAATCTGTTTCAGCATTCAAATAGGCCTGGTACGGAGCCCCCCTAGGGTCAGTTGAGAAAAAAACCAAAAACGTGAGCACAGAATCAAAATGCGTAATAAACTGCTAAAAAGATATTCACAGATTCAAACTTCCGGGATCAATTACTTTATAGCAAAATGTTATTAAATCACAAACAACTTATCTTTCCTAACAACGAGCTACAAACCATTTTCATAAAACCAGCTGTCCTCCAACCTGGAGAAATAACATTTGTCTTTACGAACACCCGGCGGTGAGACCATGGGTGAGATGGCAGTAAGACGAGTGCTTAGGGACCGCCTACAAACTACAACACCGAAAAGAGAAATAAAAATATGTATTTATTAAAATAAACTTACCTCAATTATAACTTGTCCTCTGCTAGTTGTACTACAGTACCAAAAATAAGCATGAATAATGGTGAATTATTTTTTTTTTAACCTTGTGTTGTCTTCTTGTCAATCGTGGTCCCTTGTTTATTTGCTTTATTATTGTTTTTTCCAACAATTGTGTCACTTTTGTGCTTTTTTTCTCAAGTTTTTTTCTCAAGTTTTTAAAAATATTTTTAATGTTGACATTTTCAGCGCTTATTTTGACGGCCTATTTTTGTGACAAAATATTTTTTTAAACTGAAAACGGGTCAATTTTACCCAAGGACAACATGAGGGTTAAAACCGAGGGAACAGATATCACACGGTTTAGTTTATTTTTTCTCAGCTGACCCCATGGGGGCTCCGTAGTCTGGTTCTGTAAGAAATGGCCGTATCTGCCAGGTGGAGAAACTGTTGAGCAGTCAGCTCAAGTAGCAGAAGCTACTCCCCTGTACAGATTATTGTCTTGACTCGCTACTTCCATTAAACATAGTGACTGAATAAGAATGACATAGTTATTTATGCTGTCAGTCAACATAGACTATAGAACTCCTAAGTGGACCATTTTCTTTTCTTGTTGATGGATGACCATAACTAGCACCATGTCAAATCTGGTGTTATTTTACTGTACAATTGTGGAAAGTATTAAGGGGACATCTAACTCGATTTAGGCCTACATCATAGCATTCAAAATTTCCTCATATTTGAAATGTAAGTTATTTCGGTCAGATCTAGCCGTGGTGGAAATGCAGAGAAAGGACAAATACACCAAAAATTGTTTAGTGCAAGTAAACCATTTTGGTGGGTGTACTGTAATGGTATACGTTACATGCACCATTGCATGTTTATAGAAAAACTATATTTTATTTTGATTTAATTATTTTGGCATTGCCTTAAATGCCTACAACACAATCTTAACTAGCAACTCATGCAAGTCCTCTCCTTTGGAAACGCCGGAACAGTCTTTCAATAGTCACACCTTTTCTTTCCATTATCAAGTGAAACTAAATGAGAAACTATCATGAAGTAAAGTCATGGGGCATTATCAAACTTGGAGATCAGAGGACAGAATCATTAGCCTGCATACATTTCAGTGGACTCGGTTATCTCTGCACCTTATCAGATAAGACAAATGAAGAAAAAAGATGGCTACCACCAAGATAGGATGTGTGTTGCATGATAGTTTTATGACAAGGATACCCAAACTTAACCTTAAGTTGTTTCAGTATCTTAAAATCTTCTAAAGGGGTGTTATTTCTGTCAAAGGATACTCTCTCCATGTGGATAGTGAACATAGTGAATTAGGCAATCGTAACTGTGTATACTCCTAAACATCCTATTGAAAGACTGTTTTGGACTTGATACCTCAAAGGAACCTTTAAACGTTAATGTGAGTCTCTACCAATACACTGTATCAAGAAAATCCAAGGGCATACATCAAGATTTAAGGACACATTGCAGTGTGTTTTTATTATTCTAAAGGAAGAAAGAATCAAGTATGCATATATGGATTTTTACCCTGTTTTCAACTTTTACAAGAGTGGAACCTAGTTGCCTTCTGTCCTGTGCCATGTCCTTTCAAAACATGGCCAAAACACTCATTTTCCCTTAAGTGTGTTGTCAGGGTTGATTAGCTATAAGTTATAATCCTCTTTTGTTCCCTGGTTCACTCCTCTTTGTCGTTGTATTTCATGTTTGATTCTTCTGTGGACTTAGTTGTCCCTAATGTTTCTTAAGTGGATCTAACCCAATTTCTTTGTCTGTCTACCTCCCACTTACTCCCCACTCAGACAAGCCATTTCACACATTAATTTTTTTGGCATGTTGTTTTTCTTGTTAGTTGTAACATTGGACTTTGCTGGTGCTTTGCCAGTTTCAGCGCTCTGCTCTCTGATCTTCCTAAACAATAACATTTTTTTTCTGCCCATCAGCCTTATTCTCACTACAAGCACAGAGCCCATTCACATGTCAAGGGCAGCATAGCTGACTTGGTCTCAAATTGCAAAATAGAAGCATTGTGTTAATTGATGTATTGGGCTTTGATGAAGAGAGGGTCACAGGAGGCCTGAGGGTTATGAAACACAACGTGCACCATACTGGTTTATACTTTTTTCTGTTTGCATAGAAAAATTTATTGGCAGCCCTCAACAACATTCACTTTTGCTGTAGCTATTTTCCTACAGTACAATTGAGCAAAACCTTTTTCTGCCGTGTCCCTGGTCCTGAAAAACAAATTACACTTTTATAAGGTTTTAATCAAAGCATTAACCTTTGAAAGTTGAATCAGACAATATTACGTCTTTGCATTCATGCAGTGGCTTATGTGATAATTTGTTATGCATTTGCAAAGGTCTTTTCTACAAAATATTTATTATATATTAAGGCAAACTGGCCAAATGTCTGAGCTTTTGACATGTCCAAAATGTAAAGTTTATTGTTGATACTGTGTTGCTGGATGTATTGATTTAAATTTTGTCATTGTTTTTCATGGTGTGTTAGCATTTATATTATATCCTCCAAAATGTACTGTACATGTACACAGTTAGTGCAGTTTGTTGTCCATGATATAGGAAACATTTTTTGTCACATTTAATTATTTTTATCTTTTTGTGACAGATGTACCTGAGTTTTGGCCTACGTTTTGCCTTCACCCTTGTCATGCTTGAAGACTGGAGCAGAGGCTTGTCATGTTCACCATTTGTGTCTTTTATTAACAAAGATATTCTCAAAACAACCTACAAAAACAACTGAGGCAGAATATGAGCTAACTAACAAACCAGCAACCTCTCAGCGTGCTGCCAACCCCTCTTTCTTCTCCTGATGCCCTTTTATCTCAGCCCCCCACCCCACCCTAATTGGACCAAACCACCTACACAGGTGATTATAGGGAGCTATCCTGAGCAAGCAACATTAACACTTAAGTTTCTCAAAACATCATTACAATTGGATAAATCAGGTACCGCTAACAGTGCTATTTATACAGACAGTATATGTGCACCCACTACAATAGGCACCCCAAATATATTATTAAACATGTCATCTACTACAGACCTATCTTACCTCACATTAGGATTGCCCAGCCCCTCCCTTCAGAAAAGACCTCATGAGGCAAACCTGCATCCACTCTCCTGATTAAGCTTGTGAGCAGCCGAGCTACTCCCACATCACCTTGGCCAACGTGGCTTTGACCAACTGCCACTTTGCTCGTTTGAAAGCCATGATGTCTCTCACTCTCATGGGTGGCCGAATTCTCTGGGCAGGCATAGCAGAGAAAAGGGAGGTAACTTTGCTCCTTATGACCTCATAAGGAGTAGAGATGTTCCAGTTATGATACCAGTATCGGTATTGCCTCCAATACTGCCTAAAACGCTGGCATCGGAAAGTACTGGAGTTTGTGCACCGATCCGATACCACATAATAAAGCCCTAAACAAACTCTACGTTAAAGAGGTTTATTTATGTTCTTTTTCTGTTATAACAGATTGTCAAACTGGATAATAAAAGTTTCTTTGTGTTTGTTCATGTTTCACAAAATGTTTAATCTGAGCCAGACCAACAACAAAGATAGAAATCATATCACATCCATACAGGGATAGTAGTATACAGTTGTTAAAACATTATAAAATAAATGACACACTGGTATCGGATCAGTACTCGGCATCTGTCGATACACAAGTTCAGGTATCAGAATTGGTATTGGGAAACAAAAAATGGGATTGGACCATCTCTAATAAGGAGCAAGATTCCCGATCGGCCCATCAGAGCTTTCATTTTCTCAAAGGCAGAGCAGGATTTACACCTATCGCCATTTCTAGCCACTGGGGGACCATAGGCAGGCTGGGAAAACTCATATTAATGTTAAAATACCTCCATACAGTGAAATTTTCATGCCATGGGTCATGCCATTTTTTTATATAAAAATATAAATGTCTAGATCAAGTTATCCTCAAGTTCCTGTCCTTAAAGGTGCCCTGCCACACAAAACCTTTTTACTTGCATTTTTTGAAATATGTTAGTGTTATGTGTTTATGTTGTGAATGTGAAAATGAACTGCTACCTTCTCTGTCACCTCTAGCCACTGAATGAAATAAGCAGAGAAATCAGACCAATTACAAAAGCTGGTCAGTCTGTTGTCATGTTGCCTGAGCTCATTACTATTCATGAGCTCGCCCAGTTGCGCTGGGTAAAGGATACTGATAGCCAGGCTCTTATTGGCTAGCTGTTCAGCTAATCAGAGTCAAGCAGCTTAGCTCGTTGAATATTAATGAGAACTGGCACAAATCGAGCTGAGTCTTCCTGCAGGCTTTCTATACCACGCTAGAATGGCTTGAAACAAGGTAACCAAGGCATTTTTTTCAATAAAAAAATGTTACAGAGCCCAAGGTAGAACTTCAGACGTTACCACTAAATAATGAAATACATGTGGCAGGGCACCTTTAAGACGCCCTTTCCAAGTCTTTAAATATTATACCTGCCAAAACCTCGTCAGATCTTTAGGAGTGTCTTGGGACAGAGCAGATCTACTTCACATGTTTTAGTCATGTTCCAGGTTGAGAGATTTCTGTGCATTAATATTTAAGGTCTTAAATTAAGCCTTTGATTTAGATTTACAACCTAGCCCTACACTGGCTGTGTTTGGGGTACAAGGGGGTGATTTTTGTAATGCCCAACAGTAAGGAAAGTGTTGTTGCTTTTTGCAACCTTAATTGCATGGTGGAGAATACTTATGGAATGGAAATCATCTAGACCACCAAAAGCCTCCTCGTGGCTTTCTGATATTATGTTTATAAAAATATAAAAATTGAAAGAAAATCAAACACTCCTTACAGGATCAACCGGAACATTTTACAAAAATTGGGACCCTTTACTGGCTTACTCTGAAAGACTTATTACTTTCCCCTCTTAATAACTGCTAAGAATGGTAAAGCACAATGATTACACAATATGCTATCATGAGTAATAGAAGAAAGGTGGTTTTATTATTTTTGTTTTCCTTTTGTTCTTATTTATTTCTTTATCTATCCTCCTTTTCTCGGATTTTCCTCTCTTCAAGGGTTTGTTGTGGGTGGGATCTGGTTAATAGAAAGATTGACATTGTAATGTTGCACTGTATATACCTTCTCTAAAACAATAAAAAAAATTAAAAAAGGATTGTTTTGGGACACTTCTAGAAAACAACAAATAGAATTGTTGGACCTCGTTTTAAAGGTAAAAAATAATGCTAAATATGTAGCTTCTACTGTAATAGTGACTTATTTCCTAGATCCTTTAAATGAGATACTATTACTGCTATCATGTTACCTGTAGGTGTGTATATAGGTCAGGCTTTTACTGTAAAACAATCCATAAGGGTATCTGTTAGCAGTTACATAACCAAGCACACAATAGGTTTTAAATCAGAGATTGACCCAAGGCTCATATTATCCCTAGGAAAACGTCTAATGCATGGAGATAGAGGCACTGTTCCTCTCCTCTGTGTTGGACAGTTAAATGGGAGAATCACTTCCTCTTCTTGCAGCTTGAAAAAGAGCAATCAAAATGTCAAACTCTAGGTGATTCCCCCTCCAGTTCACAAAAGCTGATCTGTATTTTTGAGATAATTTCAAACCAGATTTTAAATGGGATAAACTTTCTTTGAAATTCTGCAAACATAATTTTGATTGATAATGAACATTTCTTGGCAACAAACCGGCTGTTGAGTTGAACTTTGGATCGCTTGCTCAATGCCTTCCACCTCACCTCCTTATTGTCTAAGACCACGTTTACACTTGGGCAACTATTTTCATAAACGTACATTTTAACCTTACCGGTTTCAAAAATAACAGTGTGCACAGCTGTCAATTTTCAGAAGGGTGTTCGTTTACATGTACCCGTGTACATATGCCGGTATGCAACATATCTTTGCCTTTTTAAATACAGCACCTTTTTTATATTTAATATGCTACAGAAGTTATGTTATTTTCCTCACTTGGCGACTAAGGAACTAAAGTTAATATAACTTAAACTTTCAAACATACATTTCAACATACAAAATTCCCAATCTGTAAATACAGAATAAAACAAAGGTGTAACTTTTCATACTATTTTTAATAATTTATTTGCCTTCCATCAGCAGACTTGTCCACAATACAGATGTACAACACAATCTATATTGTACATCTACAATGTGTCCTTAAGTGACTCCCATCTCACTGTTTCAATACACCTGACGTCATTATTTTGCAACTGTGTATAAAAGATTATATAAAAATAAAGATTATACTGAGGTTATTACAAACCTCGCTGTTATCAGTATGGTTTAGGATGCACCATGATCCCACCTTTTCTATATACCTTTATTTTTTTTCCCTGAAAGAAAAGCAAACAATAAGAATATCAAAAGGAGTTCATCAACTGTGTGAGTCAGAAATATATACGTTTCTTTTTATGTACTGAATACTAAAATATGTTGGTGAGTGTAAAAATTTGAATATATTAATTTCTAGTATTCATTCAGCCATTTCAATCCCATTTCAAACAGCTAAAAGGGTGACAGTAGGCGTCAGACTTCATTGAATGCTTTGTTCAGCCACAAAGCAATCTGGTTTGTTTTCATATCTAATCTTTAAGGCTGACTGTGCACTTTGTAATTTTAAAATAACCAGATTGGGTTTGTGTATTTTAAAAGGGTGTAATAAGTTGCTATAGTGACGGCACACAAATGCCCAGCCTGACTGTGCGATTGCAGCTCTTCTGAAAAAGAAAATGCTTATAAACAGATTTGAGTGGTCAGACTGAGTTGGATTGTAAAAAGCAATTCATTTAAAAATGAATTTAATGCATTTCAAACCACATACAGCATGATGTGTGATTGTTTGTTTTTTAATTATGCAAACCAAAAAGATTCTAGCTGTCTGAACACAACTTTAGACTATCATAGCAATGTTTATGTTTAATATACTGAGATACACTGAAATATTAGGATTAAGGGACACTTTGAACTTTATATCACAGTTGCTACATTCCCATCTCTCATTTACACTAAAACGTGACAAGAGAAGGCCAGAGTGGATTATATCAGTTATGAAAGATGTAAACTTTGGGTTCAACAATAAACAATTTAACATCGTTAATTTTTACAACGTTTGTAAAAATGTGGTTAATTATGTTTAAAGGTAAGTTTGACAATGTAAACAATGTACTGTATACAAAATGATTTCTTATTTAAAATCACAAGTTAGGACTATCCATACTTATTTTTTTTTTTTTTACATTTTACAATTGTGGATTAATATATAAAACCAGATTTGCAGCAAAGCATAATGTATCACATATTTGATACAAAATTTAATTAAAGTTCCAGATGTTAAATATGACTCATTTGAGGATGCATTTGGACTATGTTGAAGGAGAGTTTAAACATGTGTCTCTGCATCATCAGACACACAGAAGACAGCAAACCCATTCAGTTCTGTATTGGCACTAAAGCACCTGTCAGTGCTCCCATCAACTTCCTCCTGTCTTTTGTTAAAAGAGGGTACTGCGATGAAACGTCTTTAACATTATTTGATAATCCAAATGTGAAAAAGCAAGTCTTAGACATTATAGAGAGGAGAATTGTTCTTGAATTTGTACCATCCAAACTTGAAGAATTTGCTCTCCTCCTATGTCTTCATCTTCCTCACCTCCCTCCTCCTTTTTGGGACTCGTCCAGGTCCACGGATAGTTTGTCTTTCTGTATTCGCAAGAGTCTTGGGACGCAGGCATCCAGTTTTGTTTGTAACCTGATTTCAATATGGAATTATCAGATGGTGTGTTCGGACATTCCTGGTGGAAATAAGGCGCAACTGGTTTAGTTTGGAAATAATGGTTGTTGCTGTAGGGCTGGGTTGGTGAGTACACAGCGCCATCATCACACCCTGAGTCTGACCACTCTGAGCTGTCAAAGCTCTGCAAGGATGCCAACAATGGCCCGTCCTTCTTGGAGTCTATGAGGTCAGATAAAAGGGGTTTTCTCTCTGGATTAAGGGGTGATATTGTGTCATCTGTGCTGCTCTGTAACTGAAAAGGGTGTAAATGCAACACAAGTTGGCCATTGGTATCCCGCACTGTTTGCAACAGCAGTGGCCTGGCTGGATTGTTCACACAAGGTTCCTGATCAGGTAACGGTTGTACTCCATTTGAGGTTACGTTTGGACTCGCTCCATCTTTATCACAGCTTTCTCCACTGGAAGACAATAGGCGGTTACTTGTTTCTCTGTTGTCATTGGTTGCCTGCTGAAAGTCTTCATTCTGTTCAGCAGGGACATGGACAGCCACAACACTGTAGATTTCTGAGGACTGGGCGCTCGTGTCCTCTGGATTTGAGGTCCCACTGTGTGCACTTGTGTCCACAGAGGAGCCAGTGCTGCCTAGCAAGTGAATGTCCTGGGGGGAATAACCTCCAGACCCAATTGAAGGCATATTTGGCTTTACTCGAATTGTTGTGTAAACTGTTTTGTCATGTGGAACACAGACCTCCGGTTTGGAAATGATGAGATTCCTATCTAGACACTGCAGTACTCTTGGCTGGGTGCTGGATGTTATCTGTTTTGAAGATAAGAAAGACAGACCCATCAAAGTCAAATAAGTGCTTGATTTTTGTAGCTCAATGAACATCTATTAATGAGATTAGAATATTAAAATGTAGAAACTATACCATGTGATCAAACTTTAAAATATGGTTATGTTTAAAAAAAACTTAAATATGTTGGCTTTTTATAAGATGTATTAAAATATAAAAAACTTTAGGACCACACTACATTTGTCTTGTCATCATTAAATCCCCATGAGTCATTATTTAATTAGATTTAGGTTCCTGTGTCACATTCAGAATGCACGTAATGTGCCACAGGGCTTGGGTTTCCAGTAAGGCAACATTTCCTTGTTGACACACCAAAGGACACTGCAGAAACAATTGACTTACCAATACCTGTGGCACGCTCTTTTCCATTCCACCCTTTACATAGTTGCACATACACACAACTGCCATTATGATTATGGCCGTCAGAATGGCAGCACTCACAAGAACCCATGGCAAAAGCATCAGAGGATCATCTGAGGGAAAAGAGACTTGGTGTCATAATCAATCTAGAAAAAACACAACAGATCTGTTAAATCAGATACCCTTGAGTTATAAAAAGACCCATTGTGACACACAAGCTTAGGCATGTAGCACTATAGCACGACTGTGTGACGTAGGGCTGTTGATATACCAGTTTACTATAGAAGTACTTCTCAGAAGTATGTTGGTTAACAGGAACTTGTCTCAACAGATATTTACACAGCAACCTATAGAAGAGGATTTCCCCCATCAGGAATATTAATGAGTTATAAAAATATAGTGTTGTATGTAGTTGCTGTGCTGTGAGAAAATAAACAATAAGACAAGCTAAGGTGAGAAGAATGACACCTTTTCAAATCTAATCTCCTGTCTCATCAGAAAGAACAGAGAAGGGAGAGGTTATTGCCCAAATACTTATGAGAGTTATGAGAGTCCTTGATAGTTCAAAGATGCTGAGTGTTAACTGTTGTCCTCAAATGAAGTTTTTTTGTATATATAAGTGGTAAATCTGCTTCCTTCAGTCAAGTCTTCAGAAATATAAATACAGTAATACAGTAGTGACTTTATCCATTCAAAATTGGCAAGTGATTTAGTTTATATATATGTATATATACTGTGTATATATAGATAGATAGATAGATAGATAGATAGATAGATAGATAGATAGATAGATAGATAGATAGATAGATAGATAGATAGATAGATAGATAGATAGATAAAAACCCTATATAAAACCCCATAATTGTATTAACCAATGTTTCCCAAACTTAGGGTCGGGACCCAAAATGGGTCGCAGACCCGTTTTATTGGGTCGCCAGTTGGGAGAGTAAAATGAGAATCTGGCTTTTCGACTCTAGCGTACCTGAAAAACAAATACAGAAACAAACTAAATGCTCAGAATGACCTCAGAATGACCTCAGAATTGCCTCAGCATGACCCCAGAATGGCACTTTCAAAAACTGAACCTAGAGTAGATCAGCTGGTTGATATCTTCAACCAGACACATAAATCTCATTAAATTCAAGTCAGCATTATTAAAAACATGTTGGTGTGGGTCCTGAGGGACGATGGGAGGGGACGGAGACACAGAAAGGACAATAGAGACCTTTTCTGTTTTTGATTACTTTTATAATGGAATAAATATACTTCATATACATTTAAATTCATGGTTTGTTCCGTCTTTTGTCCACAGTTTAAAAATGTAGATGTTACAATGATTCATGGTGTATTTTTGTAAATTTGGGTCCCGGGGAGACACCAAATTTCTCTTTTGGGTCTTGAGCTGAAAAAGATTGGGAACCACTGGTATTAACAAAAAAAATCATCCACACCTGAAATTTGTATTTTACAAATTTTGTTATTCCATTATGGAGTAAATACCAATATTAATCTGTTTATCTGTAGATTGTGCACTTTCATTAAGTGTGTGAGAGGAGAAGAAGTTTTGTTCTGCATTATTCTCACGTGGCAGTGTGACACAGAAGGGGGCACTCTCACTGCTGGGGCGACCCCACTCAGACGTTGGCTGGTAGACCACATATCCGCAGTACTTTGTTTGGTTGTTCTTCAAGTTGATGATGAACTGGCCAGTTGTGGTTTTATTAACCTGAAGACACAGAGGGCGATATGGATGATAATTTATCAGAACTGATTTGGTCCATTGCAGTTTTCACGGGTCAGATTAACAAGAAACTTATAATGTAGTGTGTCTGGATCATTTTAGAAAATTATTAATTGGTATGTTTTTTAACCAAATTTAATTGATGAAGCCTGTTCTTACTGCTATGTAAACATACAATCAACGGCATCTGAAATATTAGCTTATCATATTTATCCAATGGCTTGTATAATTATATGACTGAATATTTGTACCCATATATAGTGTTTTAATGGAGACTCACCTGTGCAGCCCACATTGGATAGGTGATATGTAAGGTATAAACAATTATAGTTTTGGAAGGCCCATTTTTGCTACTGGATATGATGTCCGTAACAGAGACTCCTTTTGGCCCCAAGGGCAGGGTGACATGAACATGCAGGGATGACACTGTTGTGTATGTAGACAAGATCGGTGGACCCAAAATAGCTATATGGGCAAAAAATTATAAATTAATGAAGGTTGCATTAGAATACATCTGGAGGAAACAAAGAAATGCATGAATGAGCGTTGAGATTCTTACTTTCTGCTATAGGTTTAAACCTGTTGGTGCGGTAAAGTAAGCTGCCGTTAGAGTACACATGAGCCCAGTAGTGAACGTCAGGAACTGATGGGGTTTCTGCAGTCAGGTTACAGGATAGAGAAGTAATGTTCTGACACTCCTCTTTTATCTGATTTGCTTCCTCCTTAGCATCACTGTAAAAATTGCAGTACAATGTGATCAAATTGTGATACTGGAACCAACTGAACATGGCAGTGTATTGCTGTATGTTCACTGGTCGTGTATGAAAACGAACTTGCTGTGTGGAGTTTAATAAACCATTTGATACAGTTGATTATTCACTAATTTAAGAGACTCTTGTATGAAATTCTGGCACTGAGGCAGTTCTGTGCAATACATGGCAATAGTGAAACAACCACATAAAAATCATCCTAACCATGCTAAATCAGCTATTCATCACTGGAACACAGTTTCTTTTTGAAGGAGACAAATTACAGCATTTTGTTGTAGCCAGAAACCGACACTGAACGAGCATTGTTAAACCAGTCTTCCTCTGCAGCTGATCTGATGCTGGAAGTGGATAGGGCTGGGACGGTATGGATTTTTTTCTACCCTGGTTGAAAAGCAAAAAATTCCTGCTGTACAAGACAAGACTGGGTGCCTTGAGTGACATCAATGCCCATGTGGTCGTGCAAGGAGAGCGAGCGGTAACAGAGTAGAGGCGTCTCAAAGGTGCAAAAAGGCAATAGAAGTGAAGGTGTAGTAATAAATCATCAGTCATCCTTCATCCTAGGTCTTACCTCCAGTAATGGATGCTATAGAGGACCTCTTCCCCAGGGAAAGCAAGCTTCACAGGGTCCCACTCGAGTATGTTGTAAAAGTTCCTGGAGACAAAACGCACTTTGCCATTGCTAGATGAACAGTAAACTGTGGGGAAAAACGGGAACAAGAGCAAAGTCTATGTGAGGTGGATATTAATGTTTTGGGCTTCTACTCATTCAGCCTAGTTCATTTTCATAATAATCTTTATGATTCATAAGTCCAAATCCTAAAGAAATGTTATTTGATATAGTAACCTACATTTGCACTATTTATATTTTAAAGTTGTTATACTTTGTGCTAAATTGCAACTAAGTAGGGGCAATATTCTCTATACTACTATTGTACTACTGCTACTACTGTACTGTACAACCTTTGCACTTGGATTACGTCTATCTTTTATCTGTGTTTTAGCCCACATTTTGAATGGCAGCACATACTGTAAACAATGATCAAACCCCTGCATCCTCAGCCGGTGCTGTTCCCACATAAAGACCTTTTTTACAGTAGAGCTGCGAAGGCCTCAGTGACACAGCATGGGAGGGATATTATGTAACATGGACTTTGTTTTTGCTGGTGGCTGAAACTAAAGACTGCTCTTTGTTTTTTGATACGAGGAAATAACTGCCTTCTCTCGTGCCAGCATACAGGAAAGTAATGCAAAACATCATCCTATATTTTATAGCTTGAGTTATTTCTACATAGACCACATTTTAATTATGAAAGGCCATACACTGTATGCAGTGCTAGTGGTATACATACCAAATCAGGGCATTTTACAGTTGTAATGTTATAGCCCATGTTGTTTATTGAAGATGTTAAAGAGAAGGTTGAAAATTACACACACAGTAGTTTATTTAAAATTAGCATTTATATAAGCTGTACAAAAATATATTCATTATTCAGCAACCAGACTTGGAAATGAAATCACATTTTCCATCGATCACTACCATTTAAAGCGACCAAGGTCCTAATTGTGTTCTTGGACTCTCATTCATTTCAAATCACAGAGAATCACTTGCAAATACATTAGGCTTCACTGCATTGTTATTGTTTTCCTAATAGACTAATTTTTGAAAACATGACCCATTTCATATGTGATTGCCTGTAATCAACATCTGTAAATCAAAACATAAATCCGTATTAGCTCCACTGTACTCACCATAGCAGAACAGAAAGAGGATGCTGACGCCCATATGCCACATCTTTTTTACAGATGTGGGTCACAAAGAAAATACCAAAGTTCTACTCAGAAGCTGCCGCCGCGAAATTGTGAGTTTTAAACAAAAGCATATGATACAAATGCACGTAAACTCCTTTATCTCCAAATTCACCAAAACAAAACCAGAGTCAATGTCAAAAGCGCTGTAAATATTAAAATAGGGTTTAAAATAAATAGGGTTTCAGTGCATATTTCTGGCTGCCGCTTTGCAACCATCTCTAATGTGTTCTGGGAAAGGAGTGGCTTTTCTCAGGTGTGCAGGTGTACTTTGACTCATGTTATCACTGTGTTCCTGTTTTTCTGCTTAATGTTCCGCCCACTGGCATTCCATCTCCAGACTCTCTACTTCCATTTTTCTCCACCCCTTACCCCCCTTGTCTGATCAAGACAGAAAGTGAAAAGAACACACTCATACGAACATGGTGTCTGAGTTGGGTAATTCTGGTTTAAAGACCATTATGTACATAGCAGCTGAAACAATCGGATGTCGGCACATAGACGTTTGGTATTGAACAAACAGCTAAATGAGTAAATGTGTGAAGGCATGTCATTTATGTTCCTGTCGTATAATTGTAATATTAGAGCAATGATTCAAAACAAGCTGTTTATCCCTGATGTAAACCTTACATGCAGACTTAATATTAGTTTTTTTTCAGTTATTATTAAGGGGCTTGTTCACACGTAAATAAAATCGAAGGCCCGTTTAATGGAAATCCGTTGTGTCATACAGGATCAGCTGTTATGGTAGTGCTGGTGCTCCAACATGTCTACTTTCCTAAAGTGCAAAGTTAATATTCTTTTTTTAGTCAAATAGTGTTTTGAAATGGGTTTTTTTGCAACTTTGTCAATTCAGGAGCTTATTAGAGAAGAATCATAAAAATACATCATAGCATGCTAGCTTACAGTTGCATCATGGATATCATCAGGATAATCACACATATAAACACATTGCTTTATGTAAAAACAACAAGCGTGCATTGTTCCATTAGTGCATTTACAGCTCAGTAATAACATGTCAAGTAAAATTTTATAGTGTCAAGCTGCTTGCACTTTATTGTTGATACATAATCCCTGGTCATAGAAGTAGATAAAAGCCAACAGCTGTTAAGTAAGAAAAAAGAAGACAGTACAGGTCGTACAGGATAGGATAGGTATTTTTCTATCAAAGTAACCAAGGCTTAAGGGAAAAGGGAATTTCCAATTATGAATGAATATAACAGGTTTGTCCATCAAAAGTGTCAGTGTTGACCCTTTTGACTGTTGTTCCAAACACTCAGAGGTCTGGCACTCGAACACCTACTGTGAATGGAATGCATTATTATGCATGTTATTAGATACACCTGTCACAGGTGTAAACACCTCACACAGCAGTTAGGAAAGTGTATTGTGTAAACAGTGGATTTAAGTCTCGATGAAGTCACACATGATGTTTAAACTCTCTGTAATGACTACTAGCCTTACTAGGGCTGGGATGATATGCTTCTGCCGATTCTTTTATGATACCTTGGTGCCGATTTGTATTGCGATTTTCCTTTATTGTGTTCTAGAAGTATTACGAACCGATAGTATTGAGTATTGTGATTTTCTTTTCCTTCTTGAACAAAAATAAAAGTTGAATAATATTTATTTAATTTGTAAAGAAATACATATGTACTTTCTGTTATTGCTCTGTTTTGCTGGAAACCAATATGATGTAGTTGCAATCAGCTGTAAACAGAACATATTTAGTTGAGTTACAAAAATAAATTGATACATGGGAAATAAAATAGATTTTAAAAAATCATTGCAAATACATATAGTGACATATACGTACATACAATTTCCGATTATTTATTTTTCACCCCTAGAATTTACATAATTATACACATACATACACATAAAATGTGCACCAAAGTAACGGTGCTTGTTTGGCTATTCAAAGACAAAGTAAAACACATATATACATGTCTAACTAATCTGTAGAAAATACAATTATAGATTGTTGCTTAGAGAAATGTATGTTTTATAGCGTAACAATGTCAAGTAAATGATGTTAGAATAAAAAGTATTATTCACTGCTACCGGGTAAATGATGAATTGGTTACACTAACTCTCCCATGAGTAAAAGTTGTGCCCATGTTGTGCCTGTATAGCCTTGGAGTTATAAGACCTCATCACTAATTGCTTGCTGTAGCAAAGAGCAAATCCACTTTTGCAAAACAGATTCACAAAGACTACATTTTATTAGAATTGGAGTCTGAACTCTGTTGCTGTTTTAAAATTTTCTTTTTTTTGCTTCATAATCCTCCCCTTTTTCATGCTTTGTTACAAATGGATAAATCATATGTTGTTAGGGGCTTATCATTTATGCATGCCGTTTGGAATTCTTTGGGTTTTCCCTTCCTTTTCTGCACTGTCTCTTCCAGTCTCTATTGTATTACTTGTTTTAGACCTCCCCTAAAAATGCTAAATTGTCTCTGTCACTGGCTTATTTCTCCTAAAACAAAGCAACTTCTCTGTGTGACTGCTTGTCTATTAATATCAGAGTTGTGAGCAATTAAAAAAAAAGAAATTGATATTGCTGCTGTAAGTTCGGTGATGAAACTTAATTTCCTAAAGTGTTTTTTAGGCAATTTGCAGTAAGTCATAATTACGTAGCTGCTATTCCAGTACTGAGATTCAAACCATTATGAACACAACACATGTGATTAATCTAATCTCAAACAGAATGACAGACTTTTAATGGATAAAGTTTTGGTTAAATGTGTCTTATAAAGACAGCCTGTAAAATGTAAAGCACAGATTGATTTGTTCCACTAAAGTAAAGGCAATATACTTGTACAAATCTCATTAAAATCCTTATTAATTTTAGTCTTTTCCTAATATTGCATGTACTGATCTTTTGTGTACACAAGCTGTCTATCATCAGCTGTTGTCTGTTTTTGGTGGGTTATGGTCAGTAACAACTTAATATAGGCAACGACATCCTGGCAGTGGTTTGCTCCGATGGTCGATTTTAATTAGGTGGTTGTTTGACTACTCTCCTGTAACCGGTGTCATTACAATATGCCACCTGGCTGCAAAATAATAAAGGCTCTGCCTCACTTGTAAACCTTAAAAGATCACGTACGCTTTGAATGGGACGTTTTGAACTGTTTTTGATTATGTGATAATCTTGGTCTTCAAGTGGCTAAAATGAGAACAGTTGCTAAATCACAAAATTGGACACTGTGAGTCTGATTTATAGTTGTTTGAAAACTAGCTAGTGAATCATGTCGCGTTTTCTGTATTTCAAAACTACGGCTGAATGATTTATCGCATTCTCAATAATATCGCGATATGTTAAAATACAATTTCCTAATTGCAAAGGCTGCGATTTGGTCACGTAACTCACAAGAGCAACGCTATGCCGTACCTTTTACAGCCAAAACCCTTCAATGAAATGAAGGGTTTTATTCGGACTCGAGTCCATATATGCAGTTAATGGATACAGGCACGGAGAACTGAAGGCTCGGTTTACAAACTCTGATTAGCGGTTAGCTTCAGTTAGCTAGCTTCGTTGAGTGGAGGAAACTGCCGCCGAGAGGGTTAACATCAGACTCTGATAAATGACATTCGGGGAGCTTTCACAGCAGCGTGGCCCCGGTGTTTCAACGGTTTCATAAGTACAGGTAATCCCACGGCAAGACCACCAGCATCATGCTACTACTAACGTAACGATAGCCTCTCTGAGAAAGTGCGACGTTGACACGGTCATGCACACGGCACGCTATTTCATAAGGGGGAAGGGCTCTTCTGTGTGCGTGTGTGTGTATGTATCATAGACTGTAATATTAACGGTCTATGGTGTGTGTGTGTGTGTGTGTATATATATATATATATATATATATATATATATATATATATATATATATATATATATATATATGTAAAGTTCAAAGTGTTTTTAAAAAGTGCAATCCACATGTGTAAAAAAATAATGTAAATACTACTAAGTGTGTTAAAGCCACATTTGTTTTAATATTTCTGCAATCTTCACTTTAGTTTGTGTGATTTGTTTCTGACTTTCATATGAATGTTTACACCAGGCTTGGTCAGTGCTCAATATACTACTGTGATTGAAATAGTTAGATGTAATTCATATAAATTCATGCATCACCTAATTTCATCATCACATACAGGCCTAGTCTCCAGGAAAGAACGGTTTGTTTAATCTATCTAATCTTGTGTTGTTCATACTATATACTGATTTATTGCTTGTCTTTGTTGAATAATAAAATAATAAAAAGACAAAGAGCTTAAAAAAATTGCATATTAAATTGCAATTGCAATATTGGTGAAAAAAATCGGAATTATATTATTTTCCAAAATTATTCAGCCCTATTCAAAATAATGTTGAGGAAAAGAAAAGAGTAGATGGGTTCTGCCAGTTTAAAAACACTAGATATTGTGAAGTTAAGAGAACATTTCTGGTTTGTTCTCATTTCAGATTTTGAATATCCAGTTGGACATTCTTTCGGACTCAACACTGCAATCATGATTTCATTTAAAGGCACAATTAATCTAGCCTGGTTCCGCCCTCCTACGTGCTTACGCTCAATTTTAATTTCCCTTTAGTACTACGTCTGGGTTTGTGGTATAGTGTTGGGTTTTCTCCAGACAAATTTTTAGCGGGCCAATCAGCGAACAGAGTAAGTGGCTGAGAAAGAACCGTGCCTTCTTTCTTTTACGTCTATGCGTGCGCTATAGTTGTAGTTCCATAATGGTGCAGAAAAAGGTGCAAGCAAAGCCATTTGGTTCGTTGTGGCAACGCTGCCGAATATCAAGAAGTTAACGCCTGAGCAAGAACAATCTTTGCTGAGTTTTGTTAGTGGCCATGATCCATTGTTGTGATCCATTTATTGGGTCTTAAAGGGTAACTACTGTTTTTTTCAGACATATACTTAGAATATTAATCTAAGCATGTCAATGCCAAAACAAGCGCTTTTGTGAAGGTAAATACAAGCTGAACAATTGCCCCATAACTTACATTGTAGCTTGTTCTGCCGCGGCCGACTGCAGCGATCTTGGTTAATACTGGACCAATGTCAAACATTGTTGTTCCCATCAGTCACGTAGTTATAACAACATAGGAAAAAATGGTACCCTTTTATGCAGAAAAGATGCACAGTAGTTGATGTGTTATTTATTAAGATATTAATAAGAGGAAAAACAAAATAACCAGGGAAGTCTATGCATTGCTTTACAGTGTAACACCATCTCCAAAATCCACCTCGTTTTGCTCTACGCTTCAGGGTATTCGATTAGTGTGAGAAAACCTTTTCTTTCGTTTTCCTCTTGTCGCAAAATTAACTCACAGTGGTGGCACCCCTGATGGGAGGAAAGGCTTTGATGTTGTATACCTACTGAGGAGATGTAATGTTCTTCTGTGGGCTCTTGCACTTCTAGAACATCATCAATGAATCATCCTTTGCACTGTCGCAGCAAATCAAATGCCTCTTGCATCTCTCACCTCGCCAGCCTGTTTGAGTCACATAACTGAGCGATACCTTTTGATCTTATTCAGTAAACACAGGTTGGACTGGGCAGATTCTGGCACCGGATCAGGTCACAAGATGATGAGAAACCAAATTCTATTTGATATGTAGTGCAGCAGATACATTTGCATTTTGGAACAGTTTCCATTTCTTTCTATTGTTCTCTACTCAGTCTATAACACTGAGGTGAAAAAATACTAATATGTTAAAAATTGCACTCGTAGAAAATGTTCAGACAGCTGTATTCTTAATGTTGAAAAAAATGAAAAAATATTCACAAATATGTACACAATGACAGCTGCAAACTAGTAACGCAACATTTACAAATTTTTTTTTTTTACGTGTGTGTGTGAATATTTTTACAAGTGCAAATTTTAATATACAAGTTCAGTTTTTTTGTTCCGCAAGCTCTCACATTTTGCGCCATATTTATCTTCATACATATACCGTGCGGCAGTAGAAATGTTTCTGTTATAGATGAGAAATGGGCCTTCAGTACTAAAGGACTCACCTACAACATGACACGCCCATGAATCGGTCGCAGTTGGGCTACTAGGCACCAAAACTACTTCAGCGGCCAAACTGGACTACTTACTTTAGTTTAGGCGTAAAAAACTGCTTGGTTAGGTTTAGGAAAAGATAATGGCTTGGGTTGAAATATCCAGGAATTTATCTCAGGGTGTGTGTCTTGTAGCCTGCAAGTCTGCATTTGGATTCTTCTCAATACTGTTTACATCGCAGGTGCTATTCTCACGTGTTCTTGTGATCTCACAAATCCAGCTGCCTATCAAGGTAATGCAATTTGGGCAGACATGGATGAGAGTGAAGCTGTAAATACAGAGTATGATACAGAGCAGGAGTAGGCATCCCGACCTTTAAGAAAACTTGAAAATATTGTTATTTGTATTGAAGTTGGAGGTAGATGATTACCAGACAATTGTACACTGTAATTTATTTTTATTTTATTTTATGTTATTTTTTTGGGGCTTTACCCTTTATTTTAGTGACAGTGGATAGACATGAAAGGGGTAGAGAGATGGGGGATGACACGCAGCAGAGGGCCAAAGGTTGGATTCAAACTGCTGCAGAACTCAGCCTACATGGGGTGAATGCTCTTACTTGGTAAGGCCGCCCCGATGTGGACAGGGTTTTGTCAGGTTTTTTTTTTTTTTTTAATGAAAGCTGAGCAAATCCTGCAGGTCAAGTTTTTTTTCTTTTGGTGATAGAAGATTTTGGCCATATCGCCCACCTCTAGTTATAGGGGATGATGATGATCCCAAAACCTCTTCTAACTGCCATGAGTCCTGTCTTCTCCTGCTACCTCCTCCACCAACAACCATCACTTTCCCTCAACTGCACCTGAAGTGAAATTGATAAAGGTTCATGAAAACCTGACACATCAGGGTTCTTTTGAGCAACAAAGAAAAGGTGTGTTTCACGTAGTGTTTAGGGGAAGTTATCACTGAGTGGTTGATGGGTCACAAACAAACAAGTAGACAAACAGAGACCGGCAAACAGCTGCTTAGTTTAGACAGGCCGAATGAGAACAAGATAAAAAATACAGTTCTAAAGCTAGGCAGGCAACACAACAGCTGCCTTCTGAAGACAGGTAAACGGATCACTCCGAAGCCGGAGAATTTAAATCAAGGTGATAATCCTTGACAACATTGATATGCTCCCATTAAAAGCACACCAGAGACTACAAACCCGGCTTTATGCTAAAAAGAATTTCTTAAAATTGCATTGCATGTCACTTCTAAGATGCGGTTCAAACCGGATGACTCTGATCTGATAGCCACATTCTGCTTTCTGATAATCATGCACAAGTTGAAGGAGCTAATAAGATGACTTTTCACTGGAATCATACCTTGTATGATTTCATGTGACAAATAAAATTGATTCATTATTACTTCTGCATTAATGTTGATTTAAATACTTAAAGCACCCACAACGTTTCATTGGAGACATATGAAAGATAAATCTATTTTAATTAACCACAAAGAGGCAAGAAGGTATTTGTAATGAGGCAATAACGATTAAGTTCTGAACAAGTATAGTACAAATATTTATTTTTCTAAACAACACGCGCACTAATGGCAGCATAGTGGTGCTGTGAGATGTGCCCTTTTCATAAATTTAATGAGGAATGATTTTTCTGAAAAACTCATCTACAATGTCTTGAGGCTAAGACCCTTGGTCTTATCAGTAATGTGATTTGTGTGGTGCATGCCTGGCTTTATGCCATGACATTATCCAAACCCATCAATTAACAGCAGATCATAGCATTATAATTTTAGCAGGAGGTGGAGGTGTTTGTGAGGGCAGTGATTCAAAAGGTAAAGCTGACTGAGTGATTATTACTTGGATCAGGAAGGAATGCATCAATGAAATGTTTGTTTCAACATGGGATTGCTAATCTATACAAGTTATAGTTAAATTATTTTCATTGTATAATACATTGCAACCACAGACCGGTATTCATTTATGAAAAGGATTAAGTGTGAGTCTAACACTGGCTCTGCAATTACATTATAATATTAAAATGCATATCAAGAAACATTGTACACACCACTAGTTAACATTTTAATTAGTTTGAAGTCACTGCTGATGGAAGCTGAAACACATTATTCCCAACCATTTTGGATTGTGAACAAACCCTTTTGAATCATATTTAAAAGATGTTAAATGCTTACAATTCACAAGAAAAAAGCAAAGATTAGAGGAATGTCTTAACATTAGCAGACTCTATTTGCTGCTCCACTATCTTGTTCTCTTCTGGAGACCCCTCAGGTTTAACCTGCAATCTTTTGTGAGGGTCCCAGCACATAGGTTAGTAACCACTGTACTAAATGTACTCCTAGATTAGTCAGGATGTGAATAAAATTGGTGCAGTTTTGGTACATCTTTTGCAAAATGTTGTTAAACTGGTGTCACAGCTGAGGTCAGAGCATTGACAAGTCCATGTCAATAGAGCATGCTGCCAAAAGTTAAACAATGGCTTCACAGGACCCTGCCTGGCTTTGCTTGTAACAAAAATTCTGAGATGAAAATGGCAGCTCACAGGAAGTGGAGGAGCTTTGTGCCAAGTGGTGAGACTATCAGCAGTGCAGGATGTGTGATTACACAGAGGAACAGGGCCTCAAGAAGACAAACTAATACCTCCTGTCCATTCAGTCACAAGATAGCTTTATTGCATCAGTGTTAGGATTCTCAGATGACTTGCTCAAGTCCTGTTTCATATGTTGCCGATGCAACAACCTTTTGGACATCCATCAAGGGTGGGTGATAAGACCTGTGTGACTAGATTACAGATTTGCAAGTAATTTCAGATGGTCGAGGCAGGCAAGAAGTATCAGGCAACAACTTTAAGTTATCATCTAAAACAGGTGACTGACAAACACCAGTGACAGCTGGTGGACAGGTGAAGAATAGCAGGTCTGAAACAACTTGAAAACTACACACAGACTATCTCTTCTATTGAAATGAGACCAACACTGTTTTGTCATTGTAAATTGCTCAGCTAAATATAAATATAGGTGTATAAGTCCATGTTAGAGTCAACTTTAATGTGTTAAGGGCTAGAGTAAATCATTGATTATTAGAGTGCAGACTGCCAATATCCAGTGAACTTTGTTGTTGCTGTGAGGGTTTTAATGACAGCCATGTCATTTTTTAACTCAACATGAGTGATGTGGATCTGCAGCAGCCACCTTGGAGAGCTTGGGCTGATACAGGCTAGTGACAGAGTTTATCGCAGGGCCCATACGTCATCCTGGGTTGACAACCACTATCCATCATTCTTCCCAGGGAAGCAGGCATATTGGACATTTCATGCGTGGATAAAACACAAAATACATCAGAATAATGCATAAATGAATGCAAGTCCCTTTTGGGCTTCTCTTAGGATTCACAAATCAAAACGTGACAATTTAAAGCCACCAACCAGCCTCTAGCCACATAGTCTGTGTAATATTTTACTGATCTGCGATTCACCTTGGGAACTGAATTATAAGGGAGTCATAAATGTGTCCTCGAAAAGGCAAAAGGTGTCCTAAGTCCAATTTATCCTTATTGCATTTTCAAAGAGAATTCTAGATCCACTTGGTTGGCTTTTTTTCTCTTCCTCAACATTGTCTGTTTGGTGGATATTTGTTGGAATTTGCAGTGTATAGTAACCTATTTCTCAGAACATCTGGCAAGATGATATTACACCCTTGTTCATGTACCCTCACCCTAAAGAACCTGACTTTTAATCAAAATCCTTCTAAACAAACACTGCTTGGGAGAATATTAGTGTTGTCAGTTAAATGTGTTATAATGTTGTTAACGCAAACCCATTTTAATGGCGTCAATATTTTTATCGCAAGATTACTTTACTTTTTAAAAGTTGCCAAATGGTTCCATTGACAAGACCAAAGTGATCTGTGTGTTTTGTCGTTCTGAACTGAGCTGTCATCGCAGCATGTTCAGTTTGAAATACCACTTGATGGCCAAGCACAAGGGACATTTAGAATAGATAAAAATGTGTAATTGATTGTGAGTTAACTATGACATTAATTGCGAGTAAATATTTAAATCGTTTGACAGCACTATAAAATATACAAATTTAATTAACTATTGTAGTGCTTCTAAGTCATATAAAGTCTGTCTTCAAAGAGCGAAAGGATTTAGGCACATGTCATCAACTTAATAACTTATATTATTAAGCTTTGCAAGACAAAAGTGAGGTAATTGTGAATACTTCGTACCCCATCACCCAAAGACGAACAAAATACCCGACCCAGCACTCTTTTTTTCCCTTGTTACTTTTCAAATTGTATAGCTACTTTTGGTTCAATTAAAGACATTTAACCACTATGTAGTATATCACACTTTTCTTTGGATTGCAGGAGTGTGTTACAGTTAACTAGTTGCAAATAATAGATCTGCATACTCCCACACACTTTTCTCTTTTTTGGTCGATCTGACATTGACATTCATCAGGATCATTTAGCTTAAAACAACAAGTTTAGTTTTTTGATTGCAATTAAGTGAACTTAAAACAAGAGAATGATCTGGCACACAGGACAATAGTCTTAAAGAGTAAGTCTGAAAATAGTTTTTATTCTTATTGAATCAAGATAAAATTTGAATGGAAATCGAACCAAATCACAACATTCCCTTCCTTACTTTAAAGCCACTGGGACAAAATATTGCAAAAGGTTAAGACCCCTCTCTACAGTTCTCTACATCTCCAATGTTAACTATTTCTCAGTGGCAGAAAACCATTCTAACATCCATCCATCTTCGTCTGCTTGGATGGATGGTTATTAGAATGGTTTTCTGCCACTGAGAAATATTCTAACATCTGTGCTCAAAATTTGAAGCTTGCTTTCTCACTGCAAATCAGTGTAAAAGCATCAGTGGCATGCCTAGAATATAAACATGTTAGTCAGGCTACATCAGTCAATGTTCGAGCCATCTGTGATGTGTACAGCCTTGAGTAAATCTACAGTTATAGGTTTCTCTCAGTGCATCTTATATTTTGTACCATCTCCATTTTGAAAAAAGGTAGGAGGAAGTCATTGCAATGGAAAGTTACTTGCACAAAATAAATTGACTGTTCCTGTGCCTCCTTTTGCTATAGATCCAGCTTCAAGCTAGGTTTACCACTGTGACCGAAACAAATTGTACAACACTAAGGTTGAGTCATGCTACAAAGACACTTTTGAACGTCAGCTTTATGATTGTGGGTAGTTTCTTAGAGTCTACTAAACAACTATCTTGCATGTTTTCACATCGTTGACACAGACCAGGCAGGCTGTGGTTTGTTTCCTACCCTCAACCCTAGCTGAGTCCTCATCTCAACTTTTTGTTGTATAGAAGAGAGCTTCCATGTCCTTGTTCGCAGAGCATCGTATCCTTAATTAAACTACACTTACTAAGCCGTTGAGCACCAGGATTATTCTGCATGGTGGTGACATTTTGTGTGTGGCTATACTCCCGTGGGTTCCTCTCACATTTGGAAAGCTGCTTACCCATTCTGACAGCATGACTTTAAGCCAAAGCATATAACACCACCCTTTAAAATCAGTCAACGTTGAAATGAAATCAAACAAAAGCTATATAATAGGACAAAAGGTTCCAACTGGCTGGTGAGAGAAGATGGTTAAATGAAAGCATTATTTCTCTAAACCATTTGCTTCATGTTTAAACTAGGATTAACAAAGAGAGAAGATGCAAAGACAGACAATAGGCAGCGAGATGGAATGATGAGAAATTTAGAGAAAAGTTGAAATTAATAAACAAGAATTCAAAATTAAATCAGTATAAAGGTTTGTGTATATAGCATCAGTACTACAAACATATAGCTCAGTGCATTATGATATGGATAATCATAAGCAAATGTTAGGACATTCTTTAGTGCAAGATGTGTTATAGTGGTAAAGATATAAATAAAAGTGCAAAGAAATTGGCTTTTCTCTCCTGGTTTAGGAGTGTGCGTAACATGGCTAGTAATGAGGAAATACTGCTGTGGTCACTCTCTTGATGTGTGATTTACAGTAAAAGCTTTATTGAGTCTGAATTGATCAGTGGAGCCATGTGTTTGGTACTATACCTTTTTATTAGACATGACAGAAAGATAAGGCATTGTGTGATTGATTGAAAGGAGACCAATGGTGTCCTCTCTTGTCCCTTCAGAGTGGCTCTTCCTATAAACAGTATCATCAAGTAAACGAAAGGACAGTAGTTGCTTACCTCTTTACAGGATATTGATTGAATCAATCAATTTTAGGACATATATAGTTCCATCACCAAATTTTAATTTTAACAAAGACAATACAGATACAAAGATCTAAATATGCTCTCTGCACCAAGTTCATTTCCCACAGTATTCATGTGAAATCTTTGTTGAAAGGCAGAAAAACAACCTGAACGTGTTGACATTGCAACAGGAGCCTGGAGACAAATGTGGAGCAAAACACATAAACTCATGTAGGAGCAACAGCATGACTTGAATCCACGTCAACATACACCTGTGAAAAATATGGCACTTGTTATTTAAAATTATGTGAAAAGTCACAACAAATGTAAAACAAACTCATTAGTCATTTCATTATTTATATATTTTTTGATCTGTGTTGTTATGAATCACACCACCACCCCTAGAGTGGAATACTTTTTACTTTCCTCCTCATATGGTAATCCATGGTGATTCATAAATACGTAAATGTCAAAGTCTGTATCGTTGCAAAACAAATGTCTTTTACATGTTATAATGTAGTGTCTGCTGACAATGGACTTTAAGTAAGATAAAATGAGTCAATTCAATTTTATTCATAGTATCAATTCATAACAAGAGTTATCTCAAGACACTTTACAGATAGAGTAGGTCTAGACCACACTCTATAATTTACAAGGACCCAACAGTTCTAGTAGTTCCCTCTAGAGCAAGCAACAGTGCGACAGTGGCGAGGAAAAACGTCCTTTTAGGCAGAAACCTCGGACAGACCCAAGCTCTTGGTAGGCGGTGTCTGACGACCGGTTGGGGTTAGAATGAAGAGTGGCAATAACAGTCACAAAAAATAATAGTTTGTAGTAGTTCTTTTTAGTAGTTCATGCCATAGCAGGGCACTGTGCGGCATTACAAGGCACAGCAGGGTGTAGCGGGACCATGGCGACAGCTGCTACCATGATTTTGGAGCCTCCCTGATCCAAGGAAACATGCTGGGCGAAAAAAGAACATAAGGACTCCGGGGAATGACTCCCCAGAGCTAGGTTAGTAACAAGCATTTCTGGGACATGGATGCACACAAATGGAAAGATGGAAAGATAGAGGAGAGAAGAGCCCAGTGTGTCAGAGGAAGTCCCCCAGCTGTCTAAAACTATTACAGCATAACTAGGAGAGACAGGGTAAAGAGAGGAGCCTGGTCAGGCTAGAACTCTCCCCAACCGGATTGGGCTGTATGCCCTGCCTCCCTCTAGTTTTATTATATTATTGATTATACGATAGATAGATCTGACAACTATGATGAGAAGCAGGTGGGCCGGGTTAGGCGGACGCTGCAACTCCTCACTCCCTAACAATATTCAATTCTATGCCCTAACTAAAAGCTTCATCAAAGAGGAAAGTGTTAAGCCTACTCTTAAATGTGGAGATGGTGTCTGCCTCCCGAACCCAAACTGGAACCTGGTTCCACAGGAGAGGAGCCTGTGAGGAATTCACAGTTCCATAGTCTTTGAAAATGGTTATGTTTTCTTCCCATGGGAACAATAAATCTATATCAGACCATAGATTTCATGTACCAGGGTATGTTGGTTTGTATTTTTGTATAAAACCGTTCTATAAACTCAATGACTTCATGTTCTTTAAATTGTTATTCTCATGCCAGATAGAGTATTGACTTTTCGTATTTATGTTATGTTTGCCTACAATATGCACCACACTCATGTTTGAAGGTGTGGTTGATCTTTCCAAAAATGTATGTTTTAGGAAGTAAAGTAAATTTCCTCCATAATGTTACAAATAGCAGTTTCAGTTCATGATGAAGTAACAACCAGCCAGTAAGGTCACTCTAGCAATCTATATGTGAAAAATTTTCTAAAATTTTGAATTGTAATTTGTAATTTTGAAATTACTTCATTTCAGTCAATAGCAATTCCTTCAATAAATGTGTGAACATAAACTGTTAACTGCCTATCATCCATTTTAAATTATTTACTTAATCAAATTACTTCTGCTGCATTTTCCCGGTTGATTTCAGCATATATAGTTAATTTTATCCTGTCATTGGAAATGCTAAGTGTTCCCAGAATAGTTTTTATATATATATATATATATATATATATACATACACTACATATTAATAAAATTAAAAATAAATAATTTATTTACTGTAAATCTGTGAATTAGTTTCAATAGTTTTCAGTATTTGAGGCAATCAATTACCTCAGTTTCTTTCAGATCTTTGATCTTGTCATTTTATTTTCTTTCACCTCATTTCACATGCGCGCACACACACACACACACACACACACACACACACACACACACACACACACACACACACACACATACACACACAAGTTTTCCTCTTAGGCACCCTTGGCTCCTCGCTTCCCTCCTCCCCTACTCTGTTTTGCCCTTATCTACACATTTGAAAGTTCTTGGGTGCAAAGAGAGACTCTGAGCACATTAGCAAAGGAGTCACCAGGAGTTCACTTTGAAGAGAAGAAAGTCATATATCCATGACCTCCAGCAATGATCTGTGGATGGAACAGCCAAATCTCCATAGGGTATCTTTGGGTTTTATTTTGATATGACTGATACAGGAAGAAAAGAAGTTTAAAAAAAAAATCCCCATAACATTTTCATTGATTAAGTTTCCTGAAGAAATTTAGGCATCGAAGTGAACATAAAAGTACTTTAAAGCCCCCTTGAATGCAAGTACCTCAAGTATGTTGTGCACCGTTAGGTCAAACTCCATATGTGGAGCTTCTGGAGGTCATTAAGTAAGTAATTAAACTTTATTAACATAAGACTTTTCAAAAGAGTAGTTAGTGCTTTAGAAAGAGAAAAGAGAGTAGCACAATATGACTAAATAAAAACAATGTAACATTCATATACTGTGAACGTAAACCACTCTATTGACCCATGTTCTCTCTTGTTCCCATTTAGTAACGTGGAAGCACAATAACCACCACATTTAGAGAGATATTAAAAAATATATTTGCACGGAAATGTGCCTTTTGGTATGGTTTGTTAAAATGCTCTCCCTCACCGGAGAAAAATTAATAAAACCTACTCAGAAATAATTCAAGAAATGGCAAGTGTAAATTCTCCGGCAACAAAAAATAGAATGGTATAATCCGCAGCTAAATGCTTTCCTAAGTGCTACACTTTTTAATCTCTTCCCCGGATAGAGTTAACCAGTAGATGCGAGAAATGGGAGAATGGTTGTAAACATTTAATCAGTATCTTCCTCTCTGAAGTTGACGCAGACGCAACGTTTTGAGGCCACAGCTATATTCTTGCATAAATTAATTTGTTAAATGTGACCATTTGAGTTTCCAACTATGGTCTCATCAAATTAGAGAGAGTTAATTTTAGACTGGTGATAGACAGACCTGATGCTCATCATATACATTTATAATGAAAGAGACAAAGAGAGGCATTTAAGAGCAGACCATAAAATACCCAAGGAGCATTTTAGTTTTTTTTATAGAAAGAATGACTAAAGTTACATCAAAATTTGGCTCAACACACATTTAGAATTAAAAACAGTTTTTTTATAATCTCTTTTAATCAGCTAATTAGGAGAGCACGATGGAGAGAAATAAATGAGACTCACAGATATTAAAGATTAACGGTCTCTGTCTCCATTTCCCCTTCTTCATAGTTCTGATTAAAAGACTCTAAAAAGATTTTATTCCATTAACCTTCTGGATACAGCAAAGGGCAGACTTTTTCAAGCAGTTTAAAAAAATAAGTGTTTTGTCCCTTTTTCACTGCCAAGGTTTTGGATGATTTAATTTATTATTTGTCAACATTTTTGGCATAAATAGTGAATATTAATTCCTTTTTTTTTTTTGCCTGGGCAACCTTGGCACAAATGAGTGTTCTATGAAGCTGTCGCCCTGAAGATTAAAAGCGTTTTCTGTTGTTGAAAGTTAAATAAGTCACTCAGTATACATTAAATGTGTCAACTAAATGCTTAATATTGCTATTCAAAATTGGACTTTCATCTTCCACAAGTTCTCCAAGCCATACAAACATGAAATGACTTGCTCATGGTTATCTGCTCTCTTCCCACTGCCATTCTCTGTTCTGAAATATCCATCTAGCCTATCAAGTTGGCAAGGATGTCTCTTCCCATTTCTGAATGTCAGAGAAGAATTACTGTAATCTTTTTTGCATCTCGTGCTTTTTTTTAAAGCAGAATGCACTCAATAATTGTACCTTGAGCAAAGCAATCACATCTGAGCTCTACGTTTCAGGCGGGAGGTGTCAAATGTTGAGGGTTAACAAGATAAAACATGATGAATTGACTGTCACAGACATTTTTCTTTAAGTATATTGTCATAACACTTAAGATAAAGGTTTTGTAATATCCAGTGCATCAATGAATAAGATATGGCTTTATGTCATTATGTGCATGTGATTCACTCAGATTATGGGACAAGTCTGAGTGAATCACACCATGTATTGTATTAAAAAGCACTCCACGGTTGTACGTTTGAGTGGGTGGTGGGGGGGATGCATTTGTGTTAAATATGCCAATTGAGATACAGTAGCTATGTTTGACAAACATGTCTCCAAAAAAATATGCAACATGGAAAAATAGATATTTGTTATCTTCGTTAGTGTTATCAGCTGCTGTTTTGTAAAACAGTTACAACTGACATTTCAGTAAGAGCTGACTGAATGAGGGCTGCCATCTCAAGAAAAACTTGTTTTCTGTATCCAAACTCAGCTAGTTAAACTTTTTCTCCTTATGTGACCCAGAAACACTCTACGGCCCCGTGATAAATTTGTCAACTCCAACAACGACCAAAATACTTGGAAATGGTGGAAACAGGTTGGCAGGAGAACTTGCCAGACTAGTTTTTATTATTGTTACTTAATGGTGGAGGATCCACAGGGCCATGATTCCTCTGGAGCTCTGTCTCCTCTCGCTGGAAAGAAGGCGAAAACTCAGATAAGATGTGACAGGCTGATAGCTGCTTTGGAAAGCAAGACAGGCTCTGTTTGTCTGATGAGAAATGCTCTGGAGGAAGAGAGACGTGGCTAGGAGGTAGAGAAGGGGAAGAGAGATCGAGGGAGAGAAGGACAAAATGAAAATGAAATGGCAAAGTGTTGGACTGTCTAGTGTGACCTTTTGCAAATAGATTTTTGTAAACTTGCTCATTTCTTTTCTTGAGAAATGATAGCTAATGACCGTGGCATTCTGATTACATTGTTTTATTTGTGGAGATGGATCTTGCTAATATGCACACACATAAATACTCACTGAAACACATGCACACCCACAAACTAACAATATGTGTCGTGCATGCGGGCCAATTGTCAAGGTAAAGGTCAGGACTGACAATGATTTGAAACCTTCTTTGTAATCTGCTGGCCATGACAAATACACAACATTACCGGAATAAATAACCAGCAAACCAAAAGCTGTACTTTTTTTCAATAATTACTTTTATTTATAAGGTTAGTGACTTTTGTTAGTCATACTTCAAGCCATAAATCTCTTCTTCCTTCATCTTGGGAGGTGAGACTGTAAAACAGACTGAAAAAGTGGCAGTGAAATAGAGAGTGGAGGATCTAGCTGACATGAGACAGACAGCTGTTGGCTAAAAGCAGAACTGAGGCCGTATGGAGATGCAAATAGACTTGACAATACACTGGAGACGGCTGCCAATCCACCCGACATGTCCTCCAGCCTCTATCTATATGACAGGCTATCGGTAATTACTACTTCCTGCATTGAGCTTTTATGATTTAGTCCGTAAGGCTCTGCAACATTGATGGCAGTAGGTACCCTCAGGCATTAACTTGTCAAATGCCACTTTTTTGTAATACTGACATAGCCTCATTGGCACACATCTAATATAGTATGAAATATTATCACACATGTGTTCAAATATGTGCATTGTGCAGTCTCACGCCAAGTTGTGAAATTGTCACGTTATTTTGATTTATTGATTTGTGTACAGGTCATGTTAATGTTGTTTATTTTGTGTACATGTCACAATGTTATACTACTCGCTACAGTAATTGTTCTGTGATCACTAAATAGGCTTCCCATTCAAATACATTGCTTCAAAGTTGGTAATCAACACACGAATATAACAACATTAACGTGACCTGTACACAAATCATTAGATTAAATAACATGACTATTTTGCAAACTGCCGTGAGATTGGGCTGGCAGTCCAGTGAACTGAACTTTTTATTTCATTTTTTTTTTATTATGGCTCTTGCTCAACAAACGTCTTGTAAAGCCAACATTTGTTATACTTATTACATTTACGAAGTCTGTTTCGGCATCCGTTGCAGTAGCTTTTCCAGCCAAATGCCACAATTTCACCAAGGCAAATTCCACATAAGTGTACTTATTGGGGCAATAAAACCTTTTCTGATTCTGATCATCAGCTCCAATAGTGATGTAAGCATGTCCGTGTGAGTGTTTTTGTAATAAACTATATGAAAGAGCTGGGATTAGAGTTGCACGATATTAACAGAATATGATATTGCGATATCAATTATGTCATCTACTGAGACCACTGGAATCATCACTTGAGACATTGTTTAGTGGCAACAACAGCGCGGAAAAACTGTCTCAAAAGTACCCGCACAAATAGGAGATTTACACATATTTACATTGAAAAATAATAAGTTCATTTACAAATAATGAAATACAAGTTACAAATTAGACACACAGATACACATTTGCAGATGCAAATAGCTCTGCATTCATTTGCGACGTCTGTTTGCAGATACAAATCACTCTGCATTCATTTGTGAATTGTGTTTCACAAGTTACAAAGTAGAGGCACAGATACAACACAGATTGACAAATACAAATCACTCTGTATTCATTTGTGAATTGTGTTTTACAAGTTGCAAATGAGAAATTAGTTTTTAACACTATATTACTTTCTCTTTATCATATCAAGTTTTGCCCAAGAAATCATCAGGCACAGGGTGAATAATGTATGTAAGGGGCGGTTTGGTGTTTGTCCTAGTTAGCATTTGCTTTGCTGACACCTGCTGGTGCATCCACAACAAAAGCAATTAGATGCACGGCCCTCCAAAGACACTCTGGCACTCTTTTATCCCCAGTCAAATACTTTTGCTGTGTACTTGCTCAATCTCTTTGCTCCTCTCCTGGAGTTTCATGACCATAACTTCCATCTGACAGATTCCCCCATGCTCCGCTGCCTTTTGTTGTTATCTGATTAGCTGGAGCGAGAGACCAACCAGGATTCATTTCACTGCTGTCTCTCCTAATTTCATTCCAGGCTGTTTCCCAAACAATGCCTAGAATTTTAAACTTTTCCTCATACGTCTCCTACTAAGAACACCAAAGCACGAGATACAGTATCTGTACCTATCAGACATACAGCTGCCAGTGCATTTTCATTTAACTTTATGTTACCAATGCTACCAAGTGAGTTGAAATGTTATCTTTGATAAATGTGGGTGACATTCACTTTGAAGAACAGCCGAGCTGCACATTTGCATGTTTGTTATTTTTCCTTACATTTCCCACGCTGCTTGTTCCAGCTGAGGGTTTATGTATTGCCACGCCACCTTGTTTGTTCACAGTGGCTCTTTACATTTAAGGTTTGTGTCACTTTTGAGTCCCTTTTCTGTGCTTACATGTAAGGTTTTTTCAGTCATCACAAGTCTTGTCTGTTTAACTACTGTATTTGATAACATAACAAAAGCATGTTCCTTGTTCAGTTAATCAAACCTGCTGTGCCTATGTTTCGAATTGGGATTTCCATTACTAAAAGACTTGCCATACTGTTTATTTAGAAATAACATTGTTTCTGTGATGTGATTGGATGTAGTACATTGTGAAGCACTGCAGTTTATTGACAGTATATTAATCATAGTTTCTAATTTTGCAGTTGAATAAATGTTGTAAATAGTGTAATCAGTGGTTATAATGTTTATTGCCCAACCCTTAGAGTATAATCTGTTTCAGTTAGTCTCGCTTTGGAAGACCCTCCTCCAAAGCGTGCTAAAGGAGACTCTGGCTACTCCACAGAGCATTCGGGGATGGAAGGAAAACGTGCTCAGCTTTAATTGCATTTCTTTAAACCAACTAGAATCGTCATGGGTGGTCCTAAGCGCTGCACAGAGCCCCTGTAAAATAGTCTCAATTATTAATTAATTAATATCTGTATCAATTTATCATGCAGAGATCTGAGGAGCAGTTCACAATAGTCATAAATCATAAATCCAACAAATTTAAAACAACAAAGAAAGCGGAAGTAAATGGAAAATACATGCATCTGGTGGAATTTCTTGCAGCACCAAAGTAATTCTGGAAATGGAACATTAATGATATAGACTAGTTTTAGTTAACATCAGTCTGTAAGTAAAGTCCAGGGATTGTGGAAAGTTAATTCTGTGGATTATTTCTAATAACATAAATTTGACTTTTCAGACAGTCCCGATCATCTCCAGTTCCAAAGAAATGCCTCTCTGAAAGAGTTAAACCAGTTTAATTGCTTTAAAGGTCTAATGTGTAGGAATTTCTCCCATCTAGCGTTGAGATGATATATTGCAATCAACTCTCTCACGCCATGCAGCAAAGTATGTATTATAGCTACCGTAGCCTTCACGCTTAAAAAAGCCGGTCTCTTACTCATTTCAATATTCTTTTACTGGGCTAAGAAAATTTGGAAACTTGGATTTTGAAAATGTGTGGTCCTCCATGTTTCCTTCTTCAAAATTGCCAGGGCCGGTAAGCGACAATACCCATTAGCAGCATTAGCAGCACCTGTGAGTTTATCATGCGACAATGAAAACGGGAAACGCGGAGCAGTATGTCCTGTATGTCCCTTACTGGCTAACGTATTTGAAGATGGCGCATGAATATGGAGCATCTACCCCAGTTCCTGCAAATGTCAAATTTCAAGCCAAAAGGAATACTTGGAATTGATGGTGGTGGTGGTGATAAATATTTATTTAAAAAAAGGACAAGTTTGTGAACAGGCAACAACCGATTGTGATAATAAACGACTAAACACATTGGACCTTTTAGACAAAAAAAGCCTCCATGTGGATTGGGTGGTATGCCTCACACTGAGCCTGGGCCTATGAGGCTTTTCGTGTATGTCTTGATGTATTGTTATTCTTTTACCTTTGGTGGAATTTACAGTGTTGAGATGGAGGCACAATCGTCTAAAATAAAAGCACAATATAACTTAAAAGAAAGGGATGAGGATACCACAACACCATCATCAACAAAACAGAAGCATGCCTTGTTTTTCACATTAATTTGTCTGTAGGAGCAGGAGCACACGTTGAGTGGGCTTGATGGCTCAATCAGTGCAAGTTAATTACAGTCTCAGCTGGGAAGAGGCACAGACAGAGAAGAGCACCTCAGTGCAGATTGTGGGGCATAGTTTTAGGGGCTCCTGAAGGGCACATTATGAGAGCTGAGAGGAGAGGGAAGAAAAAGGCGATGTGGCAGTGATGGGGTGTTGAAAAAAGCAGCAGGCAGAAACAAAGCTTCTCATTAGCAACTTGCAACTGCGGGGCATAAATGGCAAGTCTCACAAAGTGAAAAACAGAATCAAAGGCACATGAAATGAGGAACATCAATAAATAAGCCCTCTGTATGACCAATGAAGAAGTAATTAAATTGTTGACAAAGTCTGCCTGGTCAAAGAGACGGCTGAGAAGCCAGCAAAGTGTCTTTTATCAGTGTGGTGTCAGTTAAGAGACTGAGACAAAAATGGTTAATTAGTTCCTCTTTGGCTGTGCCATTGTGCTGCAAATTTAGAAAGAAAAAAAGTATTTGATTCTCCTCTCATATTTGTGTTCAGGTTCTTTATGGCGCAAAGGAGCAGGAACCTTCTCATGAGAAGTAAAAAAAAAAAAAGGGTTAGATCAACTTTATGAAAATAGTGTCTGAATGCATAAAATGGTAGGTACTTTTTGGACTTCTCTTGGGTGTGAACATTTGGGGAAATTACCTGCAAGTTAAATTAAAGTTTTTACAAATCTAAGTGCTTTCAATTGGCGGTTCTACACACAGGAGTATGGTGTGTTTCTCCTGTCTTCCACTGAGGACAAGCCCCACTGTGATGTTTTGGACAAGCTTCAAAAAACTGACATTGAGTTTGATGATATCCGATAAAACCAATGTTGGCCCAAATGAATTCTAGTCTCAGCATATAGAAATAATTAAGAGAGCACCAGATGGTTCCATAATTTGATTAAGAGCCTGTCATAGCACCCCTCTCTTTATGATTTGATAGGGATTTTGTTCAGTTGTATTGGCACCAACATTTTCTCAATTTTATTCACATTGTACTCAAAAAGATAAATAAATTCATCTACTACAATTTGCCTCCAAACATGTTGCACACAATACTAGAAGCTAATGTAATTTGAGTTCAACAATGGCAAGCTTAATGCTATCTTTAACTAATACATAATTTGTAGTACAGTTATTAACTTTGTTTTCCCACTTGAAAGAGTGAAATATTTGGCACATTTCTGTGGCACCCAGATGCTGAAATTACTAAGCGTAACAGCATACATCCTTTAGAAATATTTCTTTACCTGGGCAATCAACCAGTCTCTATGCTAAAAGGATCAAATTATATGTAAAAACATCAACATTGTTTGGAATTACATAAGAATCATACAAAAGAACAGCAGGGGACTCCTTTACTGTGTTGTTATCGTAAAACCATACAACTTGAAATCCCTGTTGGTCTTTCCAGCCCTGTAGAACAGCATCAGAGTACTTTGACAGAGCCCCATTTGGGCCTTTTGGGAAAATCCTGCCGCTTTTAAAGTCCTTTATCATAGGGAGGATTTCACCACCATCAGTGGTGCTCGAGTCAGCAGCAGGGTCTGTTACTATGTCAAGACGACACAACTCAGAACACCACAAGGCACAACATGAGCAACACCAGTATTGATCTTTTCTGCCACATACTGTGAGACAAAGTAGTTCAACCAGACTTGGAGCTGTAAAGTGGCTCCACAGTTTA
>JABXJD010000014.1:2242500-2345000 GCA_013375575.1 Percina caprodes
TCAAGTGTGCTTTATGTTGCACTCCATGCTGCAAAACCAATTGTAGTTCGGGGACAAATAAAGGTAAAGTGAAAGTTACCTGGATGTATATCTCCAGTTCTAGAAGTACCTGTGTAGCCAACTGTCACTCTATACCACAAAGTGAAGGAAAGAATGTAAGCACAACTTCTTTGGAAAATATATTGAAAGCATGATGTGGCGTGATCATGTATACATCCATCTAGGTATCTGCGGTAGGACTGTCGTTAACCCTTTGCCTTTAGTAAAACCAAAATGGAAAATTAGGCAGTCAAACAATATTAAAATAAAAAATTATGATACAACCAAGGTGCTTTAAATAAATGAATGACAAGTAAATTATCTCAATAGAAATATAAAAGCCTGTCTACCAGGTGGGTGGGGGATACTTTGATGATTCAGCAAAATACCTCAACACATGTAATTTATAGTAACCTACAGAAAATGTTATGAGCTGGCCTGTAAAGGTCTTACATAAGCACTTCAGTTCACCAAGTGCAATATCAGCAGCTGCTTGCCCTTGATTAATAAAGCAATAAATAATCTTTTGCAAATTAGCTCAGCACTACATGCTTAGCCTCAGCCCTTATCTTAATCATGAATCTAATTTTAACTAGAAATCCAAGTCCTATCATCACTGTGGAGACCCGTCATATTAACCTCATATGCCGCATAGATGTCTTCATTTAGTTGTTTTCCAGAATAAAACTCAAAAATGGTCATTGCAAAAACAGAAGAGAAAACACACACAAGCATGACGTGAGTTATGTCAACAGTGTGAGAGAATTCACAGATGTAGTGACCGATCCAACTGCTTAAAAAGGGAGAACTGTTCCAACAGTGCAGATGGTGTTGGCAGGGACAAAATATCATCCAGAAACCCTGCTGTTTCTTACAGCCTAACTCACCTCCCACTTAACACCACAAGTATGTGGAACAAATAATGGAGTTGTTCTCAATCAATGGAGCATAGTCTTTGGCAATGTTCTGTCTGATTTCAGATTTAAAGAATAAAAATAAAAACCTCAACAGTCACTCGTCACTTGTCCTTGTCTGCAGAGTTGAATCAGCACATCTAAGTTAAACAAAAGTAAGAAATAATTTTGCATGTTTGGCCTCAAAAAGCTCATTGAAAAGTTTCTGTTCATGAATTGCATCCAGCTCATCACACTTCTTCAAAGACAATTGGAGCCCTTTATGGGAGGAGAGAGTAGAAAGACATCTGAAAAGCAGCATCTACTTTGGGTACAGGAGAGACTCATAAAGCAGAGAGAAAAATGTTTAGCTTCCTTATTATCTGTGGCAAGCAGACAGCTGGGGGAAACTGAGAGGTTTATGAGTAATAGGATGAAGAATAGAGCTGTGGGCCTTGCCTCTGTGATTAGTTTATATTTGCCAGGCTTTAGATGTGTCAGTGTGTCCATTTCTTTGCATCTCACTATATCACCATTCCACACAGGCACTATAGTTGTTTTTAATGGACTCAGATACCCAGAGGAAATTGTTTTTTTTACAGACAAATCTAATCAATCACACGTGATTTTTCCTTTGTGTATCACTAACGTTTGTATCAATCTCCCGCTTAATAATAATATTAATAATAATAATTTATATAGCATCTTTCAAGAAAACCAAGGACACAACTACAGAATTACTGTGGCTAAGCTAAAGAAGGTTGTAGGCAGTGGTAAACAGGTGGTATTTCAGTAGTTTTGGTGCAGCTGATTGGGCTGCACTAAAGGCTCTTTCTCCAAAGGTACAGAGTCTGATGTGAGGAAGGGAGAGCAGGCCAGTGTCTGAGGACCGCAGGTTTTGGGGTGGGGTGTATGGATGGAGGAAGTCGGAGAGGTACTGTATGGCCAGGGTATGGAGGGATTTGTAGGTGAGGAGGATTTTATATGTGATTCAAGTCTTAATTGGGAGCCAGTGAAGGTGGATGAGGGTTGGGGTGATGTGCTGCCAGGTCTTTGTGTGGGTGAGCACCCTGGCTACAGAGATTTGGACATACTGGAGCCTGTTTAGGGAGGTTATGAAAGCATGAATGAGGATTTCTGCCACGGAATCAGAGAGTGATGGCCAGAGTCTGGAGATGTTTTTGTATGAAAAAAAATCCTGATTTGGTGATGGACTTGATATGAGTATGGAAAGAGGGTGGAGTCCAGGATTACCCCAAGGATGCGGACCTTAGTCGATGGGTAGGTGGTGCATCCATCAACATCCAGGATGTGATCTCCAACCTTCTGGAGCAGCTCCTTGGGAGCCACAACCAAGAGCTCAGTTTTATTGCTGTTCAGTTTGAGAAGGTTGGTTGACATCCAGGCTTTAATGTCATGCAGACAGTTGACCAAAAAGAGGGGTGGGGGGCTGCGTGGATGGTTTGGTACTGATATAGAGCTGTGTATCATCAGCGTAGGAGTGGAAACCGAGACCATGTTGCCAGATGATCTGACCAAGGGGGGCCTTGAGGCATGCCTCGGAGCAGGAGTTGCTAATGGTGACATATTGTGAGAGGTAATAGAGAGCTGTGCCAGTGATGCCAAGATGACGGGATAGGCAGTTGAGGAGAATGGTATGGGAGGTTGTGTCAGTGGCTGCGGAGAGGTTGAGGAAAATGAGTATGTGTACAGAGTCAGCAGTGGTGAGTAGATCATTTGTGATTTTGATGAGGGCGGTTTCTGTACCATGATAAAGTCTGAATCTAGAATTTTACTTAGGAATGGAAGGTTGGAGATTGGCCGGTAGTTGTTTGCATCCTCCATATCCGAACCTGGCTTCTTGAAGATGGGGGTGCTGAAGCAGTTTTTATGTGGGCACAAATACTCAATACTCCTTCAATAGAGGGTTTTCACTACACATCATCAGACCCAAAGTCTCCATATTGGAAGTACTCCGCATCACAACAAAGCACAGGCACTGAAGTAGATCCCGAATGTCGTCAAGGAAAATGGTTATTATTACTTATTAGGTTCTACCAATAGGTCAGACCGAGAAAAAACATTTGGAATATTATTGACTTCCAAAAGTTATTCAAAATCAGGGAGAGGAATGCCAGAAGTTATCAGAGGAAAGGAGGCACTTGTGTTTGGCAGAGCTCAAACTAGTTCAGGTAGTGTAGATAGCAAAACTAGGGCTCTTTGAAATGAAAAAAAACGATAGAGTCACTTGGTTACACCTTGAGTGTCGCAATGATGTCATACAGTTAAGGTTAGGTTGATTAAAGATGTTATTGCATTACTTACTTTGGCCTTCACAACACAACGGTCATTAATGACTTGGTACTGCGTCTCCCTCACTTATCCACACACTATCTGGTTCTAGGCCTCCAAACCTTTGTAGGATATTAGGTCTGCAGCTGTGTATGGGCTCGGCGAGAAAAGCAGGTCGTTGACTAGCTAAATCAGGATATGCAACTGAAGGAAGAATCACCGGATTGTCATGGATCTGAGAAGAGGAAGCCAACTCGTAGACATAGATCTGCACCGCCAATAAACTGTAATTCTTGTGGTCCTCCTCTATATGCCTTTGCATCTTGCATGCTTTTCTGTTGTTTAGACATGGCTACGTTGACTTACAGTATCCAAAGTGCACAATACTCCATTCTACTGTACATTCAGTTGTTTACACCGAGTGCCTCCAAAATGGCCGCGCATCCGGGTTACTGCCCAGAAAAGTGACGTTGAATTGATGAAATATTGTTGTATAAATACAACATTTTATACATATATTTATTCATATACTACAGTTATACAGTTGTTCACTTAAAAAACTAAATTAAAATTATGCTTTATTGATGCTGTAACATTTTTCATTAACAGATTTCTGAGAAATGGTGTGACAGCAGTGAGATTTTAAAACTATCATTCTGTTACAAAAGAAAAATAACACAGTATATTTGAGATAATTTACAGCTTCTGATATACTCAACCTAAAATATAGCTGCATGCATCTTCTAACAATATTGCTTGTTTTAAAGACTTACAATAGTGTATATTAAACAGGACTGTTTAAATCTTAATGGTTTTAAAAGTATGAAAACAAATTAAAACTTTTACTGTGATTTAACACCATTGTGTAAACTCAATTATTACAGGAGGGAGGCACAAGGCAGTGTTCCCAATTATTACAAATAACGCTCATTTAAAAGATTAAAAAAGCATGTGAATGTGCATAAACTGTACAAACACCTAGCAATAGGATTCCTTCCTCAGTAAATGAATAATTCATGTGTAAGCATGCTCCAAATATCTATTGCACATTATTTATAGAGCATCTATTACAGCTGCAATGCATACTAAATAATTCCTAAATACATAAAGCATTACTTTGGTTTCTACTTTGGAATCTCATTCCAATTATACCCAATTGCTGCTACTTTTTCATTTTATATAAAATGATGAATCATTCATTTTTATAAGTAATGTAATAGTAACAAAATGAGTTGACTGCAGCGGTTTTTCCTAAGCTATGAAAGATGTCTTCCTTTTATTTAAATTCCTTAAGAGGATTTTGTCTCACAAATGTTTTTAAGATGTTTTTCTTATTGTGCTTGTATCCAAAAGGTATTTGTGTTTCTCATATTTGAGAAAATTGTTTATGTCCTTGAAATATCTTGTTTTGATTTGAAAAAGCTTCAGTAAAGACGGAAAATGTGAGTCCTTGTTATAGTGTTGCTTAACCTTCTGTCTCTCATCAAACATCTAACGTCAGATTCAGTAAATTCCAAAAGGATTTCAGCATGATAATCTGGTTGTCTCATTCTTTAAACTTTTAGGCACATACCGGTTTTGCCAGGAAGAAATGGAATACCTTACAAAATGGACCTTAATTTTCCCTGATTCTGAACATAATAGCTTTGTATAAAATATAAAGTAATTGTGTTTGAAAAACAATCCTTTAACCACTTCTCCTGAGTCCCTTTTTGGCAGTGTTATAGTCAAGACCACTTAAACAAGACCAAGTCATCACCAAGACCAGAGTGTATCTAGACCGAGGAAAGACCAAGACTTGGATGGGTATAGACCAAGTTAAGACCAAGGCAAGGTGAGCCCGAGTCAAGAACAAGACCAGACCAGTGTGAGTCCCACGCTGCATGAAAAGTTAAAATTATGGAAATAGGCACTTTTAAAATTGATTTGAAAGATCCACATTCCCATAAAAAAACGAGTCCGGCCTGCGGCCCTCTGCTGCATGTCTTCCCCCATCTCTTTCTCCCCCTTTCATGCCTATCAAAATAATCTTTAAAAAAAAAAGGAGCCCTCCTAGACGTAACCTTTACAATAGCTTGAATGACAGGTGTCATGCTTTAGTTAATTTACTGTCATTTAACTGGATCATCATCAACACAGGTGAAAATTCCCATTGTGCTGCTTTGCCTTCCTATTCCTCCACCCATCTTCCTGTTGCCATTATGGTTTGGTTTGGTTATTTTGAGACACAACTTTCTTTGCTAAACTTTGTAGTGTGCCATGCTGTTAATCTGTTTCTCTGAGTACAGTGACACAAGTTTGATGCTTCGACTGACGACATTAGGGTCCTCAAATGATGTTACACAAGCTATAGCTTTCATAATTACACTGATTGACCTAAACAGGGGGCTGTATTGATGGGTCGTAATTTTGTTAATTTCGAGTAGTATTAACTCTAACTCTGGTGTTGATTAAATGTCTGGGTGTGATTAGCTCAAGGGGTGGCCATGTCTGATTTTAGGGTTTTGTTTGTGCCTTTGCTGGGAAAGCAGTCTATATATGTATTTATATATTTCATTTACTGATATCAGGCTTACAATTAATAATCAGTATGAAATTACAAACTACTTCCACATAAGCAAATGGTGCACAAATGAATAATAATATTGGGATCAATCTTGATTAGAGACTGCAAAGAAAGTTTTCTTTTCATGTTGCCGAGAGGCTTTAGATCTGTTAGTCTGTTTGTCAACAGAGAGGCAGGGATTTAGTTGCATGAGCTTGTATGGAAGACTGTGAGCAGTCTTTGAAGCTGCAGATGATGGGAAAACCTGCCAGTGAGTCTGCAGGCAACTTTGGCAACGTTCTTTTACCTTCCATTTCTGAGGTGCAACAAAGAAAAAAACAAACTTTATTCTCATAGGAGTTCTCCTATGTGTGTTTTAGTGTGCATGCATGTGCACACAGTGTATGTATTCATGTATGAGCTTTTCATAGAAGAGTGAGAATACAATTCTTGTGAAAGGAGAAAACACCATGAAGTTTGTGGATGAATGAACTCACCTCTGACATGTGCCTTCAGCCTTCACACAGAACTTCAGCTACACAGAGACAGAGAGACAACTTGTTGCCTACATTAAATGACAGTGGTGGAAAGTAACTACTGTCAGTTCATTTACTCAAGTACTAGGTGTGTGCATCTCTCTTATAAGACAATCCAATACATATATAGCAGATACATGGGCTATAATACGGTTCAGGGACAATACATTTAATTTTAACCATTCAGTTCAATTTGATGTTTAAACAATTTGGTGCGATTTGATGAGATACGATTGTATCTGATAGAAATGGTTAATATTTGTTAAATGTAAACACATTAATTTCCCGTTAAAATAAGCCAATTCTATAAAAGAAGCATTGCCTACCTTCAGATAAATATATATTTTGAAAAAGGGACCAGGAAATGCAAAGGATTCTCCGCACTGCTAACTCCAAAAACGAAACCTTGCAGTCAGTAGTTTTTTTTTTCTGCAAACCCAAACAAAGGCACTGATTGGCTGCCACCCACAACATGAATGACCAAGTCCTTTATAACACAAATGGAAAGGCTTTTGTCACACATAAACACAAAGCCGTCTCTTTAATCGGCGTTGCAAACACTGCAGCAGCTTCGTTGGATTGACAGCAAAGCTTCAGTCAACCGATTTGTAACGTTAGAACCGGGCCATTGGCCGAACCTTAACCTTTATTTATCCAGGTAAGCTGATTGAGAACAGATTCTCATTTGCAACAACTTGTCACATTTACAGTTTCGCACTCATACCTGGAAGCTGCCCAGTACAACCACAGTCTGATCTGCTGGCCACTGAGCAGTTCCACTGGAGTGTTTGGGGGGGTTAAGGGCCTTGCTCAAGGACACCTCAGTGGTGGTAACAAGGGAGGGACAAGCACTGCTGTTTCACTTCCTCCACCTAGATAGATCCCATCGGTCTGGGGATTAAACCCACAACCTCCCAGTGACAAGCTTGCTTCTCTAACCTTTGGGCACCACTGCCCTCTTATCTGTGATAATACAACCAGATACGGATTAGTATCAGTGAATCTTTACACCCCTGTCAAGTACTATAATTAAGTACAATTTTAAGGTACTTCACTCAAATATTTTTATTTTCTGCCACTTTTAGACTTTGACACCACCACAATTCAGGGACACATATTGACATGTTACCACTTTCATCAGCTGCAACATTAGTGATGTACACAATAATGTATAATTATAACAATAATATATTGTTGTATTGTATTGCACATTATTCTGAAATGTATCATTTTGCATAATGAGTATTTTACTTTGAAAGTAGGACTATGGTAATACTTTTGTACTTTTACTTAAATAAATAGAATTTAGAATGCAGAACTTTCAATGGACAATATTTCTACACCTTGGTATTGTTACTTTGACTTAAGTAAAATATTGCTTCCACCACTGTCCACTGATATCTTACATGTAATTTTGTTTCATAAAATAAAAATAATTTTATAATATAAATGAATAGCACAATAATACAAATTCATGATACATGCTATTACACTTAAAAAACAGTCAGTTTGAGCATTATAGTAAACTAGAGCTCCAGTATAGTGCAACTTACCGTTATTAATATTGATAATTGATTGATTGATTACAGGGCCCTGCTAATTTGTATCCTCACTTCTCCTCCTTCCTTGAATAATTTCCTCGCCTCCTTGAAGCAGCAATAAGAGAACTGAAATTACTTAATGATGGAAAACCACAATCGATTTCCAGGTCACACAAGACCGGAGGTTGTGGGAGAGATGAAATGAGGAAAATGATATATGATATGATATATTCCCCTCTCATATGTATTGTTGAAAATCCTTCTGGGTAATGCAGTTAATCACTTACTCATAAAGACGAAGACATAATGGGTTCACTAAGAAAGTAAATTAAAACGCTTCATTATAAAATAAGTCCTGGAGTGCTATAAGTATCCCATGTTGATCATGTCTTTTTCTTTTTCAGCCATGATGTGAATAGTACTAGACAGGTTATTACTATAAGGCTGTTAGACATGCTTCATGGGGGTGCTGAAACAATTAGTTTATTAAACAATCAATTGTTGAAGTCATTTTTCAGAAATAATATGAAACTCTTTGGTTTCAGCTTCTTAAATGTGAGGATTTGCTGCTTTTCTCTGTAAATTTAAATTTTGTAAATTTAATAATTTTGCATCTTAGACTGTTGGTCAGAATAACAAGCAATTTAAAGACTTAGGCCCTGAGAACATGTGACAGTGTAGAGACATCTTATACTATTTCTAGTCCATATCCTTTGTGTTCCACTTCCGGGATTGCTCCACCGCTGCAGGAAATTCCGCTGCATGTACACTTTCTTTGTGTTGGAATTTTTAATTCGGTGGATTTATGAGGACTATTATAAACTGCTTCTCAGATCTCTGCATGGGAAATTGAGACCTCTAGCTAGACGATCTGTCCAATCTGACTTTTATTTTGCAGCGGCTCTCTGTGGAGTTTAGCACCACCCATGACGAATCTGTTTGGTTTAAAGAAATGCCATTAAACCAGAGCACGTTTTCCTCCCATCCCTGAATGCTATTTGGAGTAGCGCTCTTTGGAGAAGGGTGTGGCAAAGCAAGACTCCACTATTTATGACTATTGATCAGTGTTGGGCAAATTACTCTTAAAAGTAATTAGTTACTAGTTACTTCTTCCAAAAGTAATTAAATTAGTTACTCAGTTACAAATTATAAAAGTAACTAGTTTCTTCAGAAAATAACTATTGTGTTACTTTCAAGTACGTTATATAATGCTCAAATGTGACTCCACCTCTCTTTAATAGAACTTAAAATACATGTCAATGTATGACAATTGTCAGCATTTACGCGCTTGTCATGTGCACTGCCAGCTAACCAAGGAAGAACAATAAAAACGTATTTTCCTCTCGTCTCAGAGATCTAGTTGGTCTTATGAAAAAACAGCTTCAGTTATAGTAATGCACCGCATTTTTTGGCAGTAACAGTGTTGTTAAGATGGGAAGAGTAATCAATTACATTCCTCGTTACTGAAAAAGTAACGCCACTATTAATGGCATCATAAATAACGACGTAAGTAATGTTGTTATAAATATCAATAATATAAGTAACATTATTTATAATGCAGTTATTCCTGTCATTGCCTTTGATAAGTTTGATTGTGTGGAATAATCCAAAAAAAAAGAAAAAAGATTACCCAATGGTAAAAATATTCAGTTGTTGTAGCCCTACTTCAAAGAGCAATTAAAAGACAGTTAAAGTGTTTCCTTATCTATTGTGCAGTATATCTCATAAGGTTATTACATTCCACTGACTGAGGTTTTAGAGATCTGTGAGATACAATCTCACATCATTTTTTTGTATTTACAGTAATGACGGTGACGAATACCTGAGAAAAATATGATTTAAGCCTATGTTGCAGGTTTAATTTTCCAACAAATTTGTGCAATTTGCTTGTTGGTACTAAACATTTTAACTGGTATCCATTGTATTTGATAGTGTTGGATATCACACAACAGAATATAATTTACAGTGCTTTGCAATGATTCACCTTTCCCCCACAATGCATTGCATGACGTCACGTTGAGGAGAAAACAGAGCAGCCTCCACCGCAGTTTCAGCACCACAGACACAAGCACCTGCCAAACACAGCAACACCTTTTCACTGGAGGTAGAGGTTAACACTTAGAACTAACACTAGGCAAATATGGTTTTACTGCAACTAGTAGGCTACCATCAAAATGTGGGCTATCTAATCAGAAATGTGTTAACTTCAGGAGAAAGATTTAAATAGGGATTATCTTGGAAGGGGGGCATGATGACTTCTATTCTTAGATCTAGCTAGATAAGTTTACTGGTACTTACCTGAAATAACGACATGATCACGGTCACTAGATGTAAAGAAAACGTTGACGTTCACTCGGTGCTATGCACTGACAGTAAAAAAAAAAAGTCATTGTATGTACTTCTGCGCTGGCACTGCTGCGTTGCTAAATGAAGGAGATAAATGAAGGAGACTTCCCCAACACTCGGCAATTCCTCATTTGCCCTCTCACATCTGGCAGGTTCAAAATTATATGGCTGCGGGCCTTTCCACCTCTTACTCATCCAAGTCAGTCGCCATAGTTCTCGTACTAGGCTGAGGCTACTCTCTCTAACGTGACGTCATCACCGAATTGAGTTAAAAAACCTGTGACTACTAAAAATAACAAAACTGGCATTTAACACTATTTGGAGACATTTAAAAATGATATACATATCTTGAATGCTTTTTGTACCCAATAATCAACAGTGGTGGTTAACCTGCAACACGGCCTTTAAGTTCTTTGTAGTGCTTCAAATTGATGTCAGGACATTGCACACAGAGACACCACCACTCATTCACACATTCTTTATTTGCTTCTTAATTTAAAAGAATACAGTTTTTAATTCCGACAAGCTGTCTTGTGTTGAGATGTCAATGCTGACTAAAACGATGGGTAATCAGAATGACACTACAAATACCTGGTGATGTGGGCTGTTTAATAGAAGCTGGCAGCTCATCTGGTGCTTCCCAATCACTTTCTGCTGAAGTGCAGCTTCTGCACTCCTGTCACAGCACCAGATGAAGCCGCAACAGACAAGTTGTACCGATTAGCAAAGACAGGTGAGCCGACATTGTCAAAAGTGATCAAATATAGACATGCTTCCTTGTTTATTATATCTGATGGTGTGGTGACAAAGTTAAAAATTCACCTGGACTTTAAAATATAAAATCAATCAAACAGTGTTCACCAAAGAAGGTGTTAGCATTATTAAAGTAATTCATATCAATAAATCCGCAATCAGACCTGAGTCATGGTTGTTTATGTCCATAAGTAAAACGGTAATGATCATGTTATAATATTTACTTATGTTGGGGATTTGTGCTAGGAAAACATTTGCCAGTGTTTTACCTTTTGATACTTGATTCACATGTAAGTTGCTTCCACCTTTATTTAGTTTGGTACCGGGTAAAATAAAAGGCAAGGTACAGATCTAGTGCACAGATCTCACTGGACTACCAGCCTTGTTCCCACAAAGCAAACACACAGAGAAGCAGATACATTAACATAGTCTTTTGCAGGCAGTTGCAAACCATCTATTATGACAGCTTACTTAGCTAATTACACTAGCAGACTTGCTGCCTATTGCATTTGAATGACAATACAGCCATTCTTCTTAAGTCCTGTCAGCCTCAAAAAATTGTTTGACCACTGATCTTTGCCTTCTGTGATTTGCCACAAGCTGCACAGATGTCAGCTGTAGCTAGCAAACAACATACATTGACTATTTTATTTGTGGGTGCTGATTGTGCCAGGACAAATGTATCAACAAAAAACTTGAATAGTCTAATAGATGATCTAGACACAGGTCCAGAATAAGTACACCTTTTTTTTGCTTCAGTTGAAGCATTTCAAACTCAGGCAGTAGGGTCTTCACCTCAATTTGTGAAACAACTGAACATTGCGTGTCGTGATGCTTTCGCTCTTAATCTTTCCATTGATTTTATACAATATGCAACTGCGCTGTTTCTAAAATCTGAACGCACCCAATTTTTAAGCGAATGAATAGCCTTGACCTTCCTTTGAAGGAGAGAACATGCTGTAGCCACTGAATCCAAGACTGTGGTTTATTATGTCTGATAGAGCTGCAACAATTAGTCACTTAATCAGTTGACAGAAAATAAATAATTGAATAATATAATTGAATATCTTTAGCTTTTGGACTGTTGGTCGGACAAAACTTGAATTTGAAGAAAACTGTGATGAGTATATACACAATTTTCTGATGTTTTTTACATTATCATATAATTCAATAATCAAAAGATTAATTATATTTTTAAAAAAAAGTTAGTTTCAACCCTAATTCCTATTCAGTACATGTAACGTCAGTGATGATCAGATATAAAAAATACACAAAATGAACATCACATTGATAAAAGAAAATGGTAAAAGTGTTCTTAAGAGAATAATGTGCAAGAAATGGGGAGAAGAGTATGAGGGAGCAAAAGATGAGAAGAAAGAAAGAAGAGAAAGAGACGTGATGCTTCTCAAGGGTCTCTTTCATCTCGTCCCTTGATGCTGAAGTTGTGGTGTTGTCAAAGAGTCTTTCCTCTCAGCTTATTGTTTTCTTAGAAGTCAGATGTTCAGAGAAAATCAGAGCTTTGTAATAAGTATCTGAATGTAGATTACGCACCTATTGCTCATTATTTTTTATTCCTAGGCTATTCTGCAGTATGTGTGTGCATGACAAGTCTTTCTGCAGCCTAGATATTCAAAGAGCTCTCCAGGTTACAAATTGCTGTTGTGATTCTGGTATTGACCTTTTTTAAGTCTGTCTTTGTTTTTGTCTGTGACATTTTTTATTGTAGATCCCAACATTGAAACAATTAAATACAAATATAGATTTCATATACTTACACACTCAGATCAAATGTAATATACTGTGATTAAAATGGGGAAAAAACTAAGGCTTAGGACCACCGGATAGCTTAGTTGGTAGAGTGGGCGCCCATATATAGATGTTTACTCCTCGACGCAGTGGGCCAGGGTTCGATGCCAACCTGGGGCCCTTTGCTGCATGTTATTCCACATCTCTCTCCCGTCTAATGTATTCAGCTGTCCTGTCAAATAAAGGCCTAAAATACCCAAAAAACTACAAGTTAATTGGTTGCTTATTTGGATATTTCACCTTTTTAGGTCATTTTTCAAGCAAATATTTACATGTTCCAGCTTTTAAATGTGAGGACTTGTCTTACAATATAGTAAGTGTAACATCTTTGGGTTGGTCAGACTAAAATTTGAAGGGAAGTGGCAGCTTAATTGATAACAATCATTTAGTTGCAGCCCTACAAACAACCAACCAACAAACAACCAGCAACAAAATATGAATATATATTAATAACAATTGCTAATATTATTATTATTAACCATTTAAAAAAATGTTGGTCACCAGTAAGTAATTCACGTTTGTGAATCATAAAGTAAATCTATTTCCTATGAAGCACAGTCACATGGGGCAAACAGGTGAAATAAGGATAGTGACAAAGGAAAGGAAATAGGAGACAAATCATCATTTCACCCTTACAACGAGCTGTGGGGATTGAAACATTGATCCTTGGTGTGAAGATAAACACCCTGTGGGGTAATTACAGGAGATTGTAGACTCAATCCTTCATTCCTGATCCTTTTTCATTGTGGTAAATTAGGTCTCTATCATTATTGTGATGGAGTGGTGTTGCCTTCACTCTTTCATCTGAGCCAGTACTCTCACACAGCAGCAGTATCACAGGTGATTGATGACATGTTGAGGTTAAAATTGCCATCAATCTGCAACAGCCAAGAAGAAAACACTATCAAGGCGAACAATAACTTTCAACTCAATTGTCCAATCATACCTTTTTGTCTTCTAGTTGACCAAACTGCTACACTGTTCATTCATGCATTTTCAGATGGGACTGGCTATAATAATAAATCTGCATCACACACTTTCGTTCATCAATTTCTCAGATGTTCCTGGTTGACTGGTTGACAAATGTCAGATGGATTAAACATCACTCTGTGTGACAAGTGAGTGTAGGGAAGATAAATGGGTTTTTAAAAAGTACCATTTGTTTTACACACTTAAACTCAAATTAGACCAATACAATTTGTTGTATTTTAATAGTTATCTGTATTTTGCTACACACAGTGCAGGCGCCAGACTATAGAGGCGTTTTAACTTCAATGGCAATTACATTGTTCCCGAGGGGCTTTTACATGTTCGCACAAAAACATCTCTTGGCTGTAGTACTTACAGTGTTGGATGGCTATTTTCACATTTTTTTAGTTGATAAAGTAAGTGTATTTTCATCCAAGTGGAAACGCTGGATTTTAAAATAAAATAAAAAGTTGAAGCATTGCATAAAACAACTCTTGGCTGGGGTAGAAAAGTAGTATTAAACACAAAATCCAGCAAAGTGCAATTGAAAGAGATTTAGTGAATAAATCATGACCTACATGAACCAACTACTGCTTTACTGAGGAGACCAATAAAGAGTTGCGGATTAAAACATCAGATCTGGACTGACGAGACTGTAATGTTCCTTAAATTATTATACAACACAAACATGAATGACATTTTTTCCATTACATCTTCCTTACACCCTTTGAGTTTGACTGGTGCTCCTCTAATCATGTCATCTTGTTACACCCTTTTGTCATGCAATAGTTTAATGACTCTCAACTGGAGAATTAGCATTAAGTAATTAAGCTGAAGTAAAATTATTTCTGTCTACTGATAAAGACATGCATGACATACTACACTGTATTTCTGACCCACATGATTCATGGGATTCTGAAAAATAATTATCCATCACTTAAGATGATGTACAGTTAAACATACTGGACAGTTAGAGCCTCATACCTGTTTGTGCGCCCAAAGTCACTTTAGTGGTTAATTTGCGAAATGCTTAACAGGGGAACAGTATTAGAATTAGATTTATTTATTAAGATATAATTAAGTGTCTCTCAGCCCAAGGCAGCATCCGATCAAAAATAAGAACCTCATGTCTTGCATATTAAGCTCAATTAGGCAGCTAACAGTATCATGCCGTAAATCCCAGGAGACCCCAACAGCAACAATATTGTGCACATTGTATTGTATTTTACAGACTAAATGTTACTACAGTAGCAGAGACTGAAAAACATTAAAACACAAGCTAGTGAGAAGCTAAGCTAAAAAGCTAATATATATTATGAAATGCCATATAGGAAATTATATGTGAAATTTGTATATTTTGAATAGATCTTATTCTGAATATATTGAATGAATGTCTGAATATATTAAATGAAAGGCGTGTTGACTTTAGCCTGATTAAAGGGACCTGCTTGACCAGACAGGTTCCTTTCATTCAGTCTTTCACAATGAAAAAGTGAAAAAAAGTCTTAATTGGAAGAACGGTACTAGATACGGTTACTGTTATCAGTGTTTTGGCCTGTACATGCATTCATCAGTGTTTTAATAATATCTTAATTGCTCAACATTGCTGATACTAGATTTCTTTCTGATTTGCTCCTAGTGAAACACTTTGATTAGGATTAATCACAACAAAAACACAGACAATGACATCAGATTTCATTTAAACTTTCATTCAAAATATTCAGATATGCATTCATCATATTCAGACTTACATTCAATGTATTCAGACTTTCATTCCATATATTCAGACTTTCATTCAATATATTCAGACTTTCATTCAATATATTCAAACTTCCATTTAGTATATTCAAGGTTCATTCAATATTTAAGGTTCAATAGTTCTTAACATACACCTCTGGTGCAACTCAGAAACATCATCAGGGATGTATCCTGGGTTCATTGGGTGTTTTAGGTCTCACAACATCATACACCCTCGCCCAGGCGACCCGGCCAGGTTTGATCAGGCCCTGGCTTACGTCTGAGTAGCTTGTATGAGCCACGGATTGCCCCACTTGATCCACAGCCATCTTGACAACTTTTCGGTGGCATCCTTGATGTTCTTGACGGCTTTCCTGATGTGCACTCCCTTCACTCCAAGCAACTTGAGGGCCTTGATGAGTGACTGGCCGACATATTCTCTGCACCTGACCTTGATGGGATTGCACTAGGTCCTCCACCCTCTGCTTCTACATTCGCCTGCCAGCTCCTTGTATTTGGCACTCTTCCTCTCAAAAGTTTCCTCCATCTGGTTTGGTCTCCATCTAGGGAACAGTCAACTCCAGCAGGACCACTTGCCTTGTTATTTCTGACACTATGAAAATGTCTGGCCTGAGCGTGGTCACTGCAATGTTTTCTGGGAATTTGAGCGGTCTCCCTAGGTCGACCTTCAGCTGCCAGTGCTTTACTGTTGCGAGTAGCACCTTGATTGATTAAGGGGCTGGTGTGGTTTCTCCTCGCCTTTAAAAAAGGCGATGTTTTGTCCTGCTAGTTACTGGTGCAAAAGATCCCAGTCCTGACGACCTCTGCATTGACCCTCAGCACTTGGTCGTGGCGCTATCGGTAGCGGCCATCTCCGAGATGCCACTGCCCCCACCAGCTCACTGCGTCCCAGTCATGACGGGTCAACTGCATTTCTTGTGCATTCCCAACAGGTTGCTAGTTGTCTCGAGTGCTGCGGTATCCTTCAGGGTGCAGTCATAGATCTTACACAGACTCGGCACTCCACCTCTGCTGACTTCACCAGCATATTCATCACTAAGATAAACAATGTTACGGAAATAGTGCATCCAGTGATGATGCCCTTCTCGAGCCAATGAAATGCAGATGTTTCTGCTCCAGAGGTGACTGAAACTGAAAGATTTGTAATAGTCCAGTATGAGGTTCTTGATCTTGTCTGGAACTTGTTGTCAGTAAAGCAAGGTTTCTACCAGCCTATGCGGGATTGACCCGTACACATTGGTGAGATCAAGCCAAAGGATTGCCAAATCCCCTTTGCCTTCATGTGCCTCATGTAACTGCTGGGTGACTCCTGTATGCTTTACACGTCCTGGCATCTTTGGGACTCCCCCCTTCTGCACAGAGCTGACAATGTACGTGTTCCTCAGAAGGAACTCCGTCGTGCAAGAATACTAAAGACTATTTCGCTCTTAACACTAAACTAGTCTAAACTAGACTAGACTAGACTAAACTAGTCCATGCATTTGTTACTTCTTAATTTGAAGGTAACATCAAGGACCATTGTAAATAAAACAATGCATTTAAATGTAGAGTTCATATGTAATCAAAGTTCATAATTATGTTTTTACTCTCTCAGAACACTTAGGAATGGTCTTAATTTGAGCAGTTTTTAAATGTTTCCTTCAGTCTGAAGATGTTTAAAAGGCCATTATATCAACGAACATTTATTGAAGTATCTTTGCAATATTCAGAACAAGGATTTTCAAGTACACTAATATTAAATCAAACATTCTATTAAAATTAGAGACACTGTGGGTACCGAAGCAGAAAACAGTGGGGGACATTACCTTCAGCAGTCAAATGGAGCATATAATTGCTTAATTGACTCAGCTTAATATCATATTTGAGACTGTCCAGATTAAGCTATTGGAGAAACACTATTTTAGGTACCTCTGTGCTAACACTAAGTAGTGGTGTATGTACATGACAGTAATCAGCTTTTCAGCAGCAGAGTGAAGTTTTTTTTGTCTGGTATTACAATTCACCCTCAAGCGAACATGAATTTCTGTAGCAGATTTTATGAAAATCCATCCAACAGTTGTCAAAACATTTCACTCAGAACCACAAATGTGAAACTCTTGGAGGCACTAGAGGACAAGTCAGTGGAACACTTACTGTACATCACTGCAACATCAAAAAAAAAAGTTTAAAGAAATGCCAATAAGCCAGAGCACTTTTTTCTCCCATCCCGGAATGCTGTGAGCCGGAAGGTCTTGCAATGTGAGACTAGGTACCAACAGACCGCCACTGCCCTCCCTAAAGCGCTGAAAATCGTATTCTCTACCTAACTGTTTGATATGAGCCTGAGCTGTTAGGTGTTTTACTGCAGAATGAAGTGCAGAACTGCACTTCATTTGCTTTGTGGTAGAGTATTCCAATATAAGCCCATAAGTGCCATTACTCAAAGTCACTGTGCTCATTTGATTACTCCTGTATGAAAGATGAACCCTGAGTAATAAACAGGAGCTATTATTTATGGAAATGACTTCATGGGCAATTAGCAAGAGTTGAGCATGGGCTGATAGTTATCAAAATAATTTTATTTTCTGATTCAGCATAAACAATAATGTTTTTGTCTTCCTCCAATAAAAGACATGAACTTGGAGTGTCATTGCAGGCTCTCTGTGGACCACATGGATAATTAGACTTGTGTGCTGTTTAGGACTGTGTATTTCAAAATGATATCAAAAGTTTCTGTGGCTATTATGACCAACTGCACATCCAAATACAGTACTCGCCTGGAATATTAATGAAGTACTTCACAGCTAATCAACAAGACGTAAGCTAAAGGACATTAATAACCATAATAAAGAACTAAAAGGTGATTATGTACAACATACTTATTGCGGCTGTGGCTCAGCAGTAGAGTGGTTGCCTGCCAATTGGAAGGTTGGTGGTTCAATCTCTGGCCCTGCAGTCCCATGTCGAAGTGTCCTTAGGCAAGACACTGAACCCCAAGTTGCCCCCGATGCTGTGCATTGGAGTGTGAATGTGTGTGCATGTTTATCTGGTGGCACCTTGTACGGCAGCCTCGGCCAAAGTGTATGAATGTGTGTGAATGGTGAATGTATCCTGTATGATGTAAAAGCGCTTTGAGTAGTCGTTAAGAATAGAAAAGCGCTATATAAACACAGCACATTTACATTTACTTGTATGTGAGGACAATTTGTTTTCGACGTTTGCCTACAAAGCTGGATATCCAGTTGTACACCCAGCATGACAATCTCTATTTAAATGCAGATATTTCATAGATAAGTAGTATTGTATTCTTTGGAAAACACAATGACTCATATGTGCAGATTGTGCTCAGGTTGCAAATTTGAATCCAACCTGATGCCAATATTCTTGTAATAGAGGCAAAATGCTGCACAGACGTAATATTACTGTAAGCAGACAGCGATGGGTTGTGATGCAATGTAATGTAACAAGATGGGTCATCACAAGTAAGTGAAGCGTGTATAGCATTATAGATCTTACTCAATTTAATTTCTAAATATGCTTTAGTCCAAGTGGACACAAATATGATTATTAATCTGCTTCTAATAGTCTAATTTAAATCTGTGTAGCATTATAAACCTTGTCGGTGAGGGAAAATGTGTTTTAAAAGACAGCCAGCTGGCTGCCTGAAACCCTAATTGAGATTATGTTTTAAACATACCGAGGACTTCAATTGCAGCTATTGTGGAGCGCCAAGTTGTCACTCAACTGCAGTCTGGTTCTGATAATTGTAAAGAAGTTTGTTTAACATTAGGATACCCCGTCAATGTCACACTAAATGTCTACCTGCAATATATTGTCTGGTTTGAAGGTCTTTAATACCCTCCAATTGGCAGGAAACAACAGATTTGGTCATCTTGAATTCAGTCAGTTATAAAGTATTCCAATGGTGAAAAGTTTTTATGGCAAACAAACTAGGGCTACAACTTAGTTATTTCATTGTTTAATCTGCCAATTGTATTTACAATTTCTCAATATACTTAGGCTAAATTGTAAAAAAAAAAAAAAAAAAAAAAGAACTTGTGACATCTATGACAAATATATTCTTTGTCCAACCAACAGTCCAAAACCCAAAGATATTTAATGTACAATAATATAAAACTGAGAAAAGCAACCAAGCCTCACATTTAGGAAGCAGAATGTCTTATACTGAAAAAATTTATTAATTGATTATCAAATTAGTTGCAGTCATTTTTACCATTTGATAAATCACCTAATTGCTCATTAAAAAACCACTCTTTCAGCATAATCCACCTAACCTGTCCATCTAATCCATACCCAGTACCTTCCAAACTATCACACTAACTATAGTAGAAAGAAGGGCAAGAGTGTCACACAAAGTATAGATTTTGGGTGATATATTTTAGTAAACTTTAATGTAAAGTTAGTGCGTATGGCTCAACTATGAAGGTAAATATGGTGCAAAAGGTGAGAACTTGTAGAATACGATTTGAGAACTTGCAGAACAAAAAATCTGAACTTGTATGTTAAAGTTTGCACTTGTAAAAATAAAATTTGCACTTGTAAAAATAAAATTTGCACTTGTAAACATAAAATTTCCATGTGTAAGAATAAAATTTGAATTTGTAAACATAAAATTTGCACTTGCAACACAAATATTTGCACACGTGAACCTGATCTGAATTTGAAGTCACACAAAAAAAAAACATGAAACTTTTGCACACACACGTGTATTGTGAATGTGAAGTCACAAAAAAATATTTACAAATGTGTAGATTGATATTTGTATGAACACAATGACAGCTGCAAGCGTGTAGTGTAACTATGTGCTCTCTCATGTGTGCGAAAATTAGTTTGAAGTGCAAATTTTATGTTTACGAGTGCAAATTTTAGCATACAAGTTCAGATTTTTTGTTCTGCAAGTTCTCACATCGTATTCTACATGCTCTCACCTTTTGCACCATATTTACCTTCATACTCAACAGCAAAATATGTCAAATAAAACCAAAAACTCTTTGTACAAACCCATTCATGAAAATGCGTTGACTAGTATCCAGCTGTATGGTCTGCTAAAGCCATGTTTATCCAGAAGTGAGCCATAATAATTTAAAATGAATTGAAAAAAAATCAAACTGCAGCTGTGATTTCAGATCTGAAGTAGGATAAATTTCCCATTACACGCAGGCTGTTATGATAACGATCTAGTGATTATGCCCATATTAAAAACCTATAATACTGTTTGGTGGATGCACAAGATAAGTTCATTATGTTGCTGTATTTTATGGTGCTGATTGTCCCTCTGAGAATCCTCAGCTCACCATCTCAGTGTGTGAAATGGAAGCACACTCCAGTCATTTGGTAGCTCTAATTAATATAGTCACTGACATTTAATTGCAACAGATACAAAGCAGACAATCCAAGTTGAACATATTGCTCCACTGCTAACACACGTCTCCAAAACACATTGTTACAGCTGGAGTGTGAAGGGGAAACAATTCAAAAAAATTAACTCTGTTAACATCCTAGCAGTACTGAACACTGTTATACATAGGGCTGAAACTGAATTGTCAACTTAAATTGATCCAATCCATTTTAAAAACAAATATGCCAAACATTTGATGAAAACAGCCATTTGATGATCTACAGTATATGCAACCATCCTAGACTAATCCCTACTTTAACCTGTTAAAGGTAGGGATTCATTTTTATGACTGTTAACCTGGTTTGGTATTGTATACACTATATTTTGGATTTGTATCCTATTTGCACCTTATTGTTATATTAGACTTTCATATTTGCACTCTTTATAATTGCTGCACAGCAACTTCCCTCAGGATAAATAGTTTATTTTAAGTCTTATTTTACCTTAAATGTCAGAAGTTGCTGCTTGGTCGTGGTCATAAATAACTGAATATTTGGTTTTAGTTGTTGGGTGGATAAAACAAGCACTTCTTTGCATTTTCTAATGTTTTGTAGACAAAAAAATAAAATGATTAATGGAAAATGTGATCTGCAGATTAATTAATAATGAAAATAATAGTTTGTTGAAGTCCTAGTAATACATTGAGGTTATAGTTTTGTCATCTGATCTGAGGAGAACATATAGAAACACTGCTGCCACTGTTAAATTTGTACTGGTTCTTTTAGTGACTGACACTAATCCCCTACAGTTGTTTTTCTTGAAGGAGCAGCCTATTAACAGCCACAAACTTAAAAATAGCTCTTGTTGAATCTGTTCACTGGTTAAAAAAATCTTTTCCTAATTAGCAACATCTTTGGGTGTCCTTTTATTTTTTTTTATGAGAGTGGGACAGGAAGAGAAAGTCCTTGGAGAAGCACGGCGACATGATTAATGTAAATGTATTTCTTTCATCATACTTCCACTGCAGTGAAGGAGTGCAGACAGCTTGGAGGCTCAGCGTGGGTTGGTGTGATGCCCGTTGCCTGTGTCCCGCACTGGGCATACCCAGTGTGGTCCTGGCACTGCCAACCAGGCCTCTCATCACCTTTAGCAATGTGGGCCCCCTGTTGTGGTAAAGAGGAAAAAGGACGGGCATAATAAAGTTTGCATCCACAAAATACATATTTTTTTAAACAGCCTTTATGAACTGCTTTTCTAGTGTCCAACTGTAAAACACTGTAGCCTCTTCCACGTGTGAATGTGTCTGACTATAAAGTAATAGTAGAGGGACCAAGTGTTCACATATCCAGGCACAAGTACTCCGGTGCAAGATAAAAAATACTTCACTGCAGGGCACAAAGGAGATCTGCACAATGTTAGGCTTCAAATAAATAATATGTCAGTTTTTCTCTTTTCAAGGCAATGTTTCGATCTACAAAATTTTCTTAGTCTGTTAAAAAGAATAGAGAAAAACTATTAAATAATAGCTAAAAAAATGGAATGCAGAGGAAGAGATGGGTATGATTCAGGCACGGAAATTAAACGTGCCAGAGAGAAACCATATTTGGGATGTTAATGCTATTAATGCTGCACTTTTATACTGTAAAAGAAGATGGCATGATTTGAAATGGAGACAGCCCTTATGTGCTTATGCGTTATCACCAACTCTCTGAAGATGTTAATCATTTCACTGTAACTGCGTCTGGCTATTACGGCTGATCCTTGTGAATCGGACTGTTTTTGCAGCGAGCCTCATTTGCATGTAAAGTAGCCAATTTTGCACCAAATGTATGCATTTTGCAAAATGTACACGCATATCCTAGCATTTTGCATACATATATAAAAAGTGCATGCTATGAAAGTTTCTTTTGTCTTATTTGTGCAGGTTCAGCGGATGCAAAAGCCATGCAATTTTTTTGTGAATTTGCCCCTCCGTACATTTTCTTTCCTCAGAGTTCAGACTCTCTCCTTAGCATACGTTTGTATCCTTGTTCACAGAGATAACATGTCATTTCGTCGAATAAAACATGACTAAACTGGAAAAAAAACACTGTTAATTTGCATTTTGATTGACACCTAGAAAAACATATTTTAAACTAACGATAAACAAAACCAGCACAGCTGAAAATGTCAATTTTACCAACACTCAAGTAGACTACCACTTCTCTAAGTAAGCTTAAATAAAATATTCTCTAAACACCTTATCTTTTCAGAACAGCATCAACTTCTGAGGGTTCCCTATCTCTTGGGAATCAAAAGACATAGAATTGAGATGCAGTCAAAATCATAAATGCAGGTTTCTGAGCAACAGATTGGACTTACATCAAAAACACAGAACATAATGATTAAAGTGGAAACAATGGCTGTACACCTGTGTAAGCTGCTATTATCCCATATGTGTAAAAACTATAAAACTTCACCAGCAGAATCTTATTTTACACCAGCAGTGTTGTTTTAACCTCAAACCCAAGTACAGTAGTACCCACTTAAAACCCTTGGATTGACACTTCTCTAATTTTACGTGTGCCAACTCCTACGAATTCAGAGGTCAGCATGGAAAAAGCATGCAAGAAGCCTACAGTGGAAAATATATTTCCTTAAATGGTTGATACTGAAATCACATAAATTCACCCACCGTCTTATCAAACCATGCAGACAGTTTTGGCTTTTATCGTCAAGAGGTTTTGAGATTTTGCTCTTTGAGTCTCTCTGCTGTCACCACAATACAACCACCAAGAAGAATAGCATTTCATTCATGGAGCTCAAAGGATCAAAAATTAAATAAAAAAACCCAACTGTGCCTTTGTGCTAGCACAATGTGCCTTTCCAGTTACAATGTCCTCAGAATAATCCACAAACCTCACTGTGTGGTTACTGTCCACTATTTTTTAATCTTTACTGCAATAAATAAAGGCAATGTGTGAAATTGGCCAAACACAATGAAAGTTAATTAATTAATGATCTTAAGTTAATGCAATACCTCAGTGAGAAGATAAAATATTTCACGTACTGAACAAGAAAAGTGGAGCTCCTAACATATCCTGGGATCTTCAAAGCTGTAGATCTCTGCAGGGAGTAGTAAGTGATGTATCCAAGACGGTAGACCGTGTTGACAAATTAATATTTATGACAGTGGGAACCATAACAATTAGAATTAGCTTTCATTAGGATTCTGGGTTAAATTATTCCACTCATGAGGCTCCTCAATGCCTTTGAACATTAAATCACTTAATTGACAAGTAGGATGGGCCACTACAGAACAATCACATAGACGGCAAAATCAGCATGGGTGCTTTAAAACATTTATCCCTCAGTATCACAAGTATTGTCAAATATTAATAGCATACACTTGTTGTACTTTACTTCAAATAATAACCGTTTAAATAGATCTTTTGTAATTTTTTTCTTTTCAACTGGAGTGAAGTTACACCATTGTGTATATATATATATATATATATATATATATATATATATACAGTGGGGGAAATAAGTATTTGACCCCTTGCTGATTTTGCAGGTTTGCCCACTTACAAAGAATGCAACGATCTATAATTTTAATCATATGTACATTCTAACAGTGAAAGACAGAATCCCAAAGAAAATTTCAGAAAATCACATCATATGAATTTATTAAAATTGATAACCATCTGATGAGGAAAAACAAGTATTTGACCCCCTACCAAACAGCAAGTATTCTGGCTCCTACAAGCCAGTTAGTCTTTCTTTAAGACACAGCCCCAATCCCAACCAATTATCTACATCAAATACACCTGCCTCACCTCGTTACCTGTATAAAAGACACCTGTCAACACCCAAACAACCAGCATCCAACACCACCACCATGGGCAAGACCAAAGAGCTTTCTACGGACATCAGGGACAAGATTGTAGATCTGCACAAGGCTGGGATGGGCTACAAGAGAATCGGAAAGCAACTTGGAGAGAAAAGCTCAACTGTCGGTGCAGTTATTAGGAAATGGAAGAAGCACCACACCACCGCCAACCTCCCTCGGTCTGGGCCTCCACACAAGATCTCGCCTCGTGGGGTGTCCCTGATCATGCGAACGGTGGGGAATCATCCCAAAACCACAAGGGGGAACTGATGAATCAACTGAAGGCAGCTGGGACCACAGTTACAAAAGAAACGGTTGGTAACACACTACGCCGTCATGGATTGAAATCCTGCAGCGCACGCAAGGTCCCCCTGCTCAAGAAGAAACATGTACAGGCCCGCATGAAGTTCGCCATTCACCACCTGGACGACTCAGAAGAGGCCTGGAAGAAGGTGATGTGGTCAGATGAGACCAAAATAGAACTTTTTGGCCTCAACTCAACTCGTCATGTTTGGAGGGCAAAGAACACCGAGTACAACCCAAAGAACACCATCCCCACCGTCAATCATGGTGGTGGCAACATCATGCTTTGGGGTGCTTTTCAGCCAAGGGGACGGGACAACTCCATCGTATTGAGGGAGGATGGACGGGGCCATGTATCGTGGAATTCTGGACCAACATCTCCTTCCCTCAGTGAGAGAGCTGAAGATGGGTCGAGGATGGGTGTTTCAGCACGACAACGACCCTAAGCACACCGCCAAAGCAACAAAAGAGTGGCTGAAGAAGAAGCACATCAAGGTTCTGGAGTGGCCTAGCCAGTCTCCAGACCTGAATCCAATTGAAAATCTTTGGAGGGAGCTTAAAATCGAGTTGCCAGGCGACAACCTCGGAACCTGAATGATTTGGAGGCTGTCTGCAGGGAGGTGGGCCAACATCCCTGCCGAAATGTGCACAAACCTTGTCACCAACTATAAAAACCGTTTGACATCTGTGCTGGCCAATAATGGCTTTTCTACAAAATATTAACATGCTGTTTGTCCAGGGGGTCAAATACTTGTTTTTCCTCATCAGATGGTTATCAATTTTAATAAATTCATATGATGTGATTTTCTGGAATTTTCTTTGGGATTCTGTCTTTTACTGTTAGAATGTACATATGATAAAAATTATAGATCGTTGCATTCTTTGTAAGTGGGCAAACCTGCAAAATCAGCAAGGGGTAAAATACTTATTTCCCCCACTGTGTATGTGTATATATATATAACGTCTACATATATATTTTCCTCTATGTACGTGTGTGTTTTAAACATGATGTTTTAAGCCAATATTTGAAATGTGTTGACACATTTTGTTGCATATGTTATGTAGCGTAGCTGCTTTAGGGGATAGCTCAGTGTGTAGTGTGGGCGTAGCAAACGTGTGGTCAAACCAGAGAGAGAGTGACAGTGGAGCAGACAGCTGTTGGCACAGAAGAAAAAAGTTATCAAGCCATAGTAAATGAACAGTGTAGGATTCGGTGTGTCCATGAATAAAAGCTGCAGATCACTGAAGCAAGCCTCAACCCTGGAGGCAAAACAAAGTCTCCCCTGTGCTTCCTGACTACAGTCTATAGCAGGAAAGGTATCTTGCTCTGTTTTCTGTAAGACCAACATTTGAGGCTGTGGCTGTGTTCATAACTCTCATGGGATATAACCTAGGTCTAGTCTGTTTAACAAAGTAATATTAATTACACAATACCCCTTTGGATGAGTAGTTCAACACAAAAGATAGTTGACAATAGAATGATTAAATTATTGAATTTATTCAATTGAAACAGTCCTCAATTATTTCTCTGAAACATATCTTAACCATGTCCTCTGATGTGCTACTTCAGTACACTTTGAGAACACATATTGCTGGGTCCACTAGCATGCTGATCTTAGCATTTAGCTTTAAGCACCAAACCGTACAGTACAGTCTCACAGATTCCCACTAGCAGGGCTTAAATTCTGTTACATTACATTACAACCTCGCCTATGAAGCAACTCTTGCTTGCTTTGAGTAGAAACGTTCGGTGTGCCCTTCACAAAAAAGCCTCAAGCATGAAGCTGCCAAATACAACAACCCAACATTACAGTGTAATGTGTTTATGGATATATGCATGCTGTCTGCCTGTCGATTCTCAGCCCTCCTACTTATGACCCCCGAGCTGCTTGTGTTATTTTTAGAAGTATTAGCCGCTGATTATGCAGTTGTGTTGCCTTCCGGGCGCTAACAAGGTGTTGGGGCAGCAGATAAAGCCTGCCTGGCAGACCTTCAAGTGTTGGCAGTGCAGAGTAGCACAGGATATTCTGACAAACACACACTGGAGCTGCACAGTACTAGTAGTGTCTGAGGGCTGAGGCATCTGTTCAGTGCACATATGGGTGAAACCATGTACAGAAACACACACTACACACACTAAGACTTGATGTAATGGCACCAGCCAAAAATATGCTGAAACATAGGCTTCTACCCTTACTATTAGTTATCTAATTAGAATGTATAATTAAATATGAATATTAAATAACAGCATGGCTGGGCTAGTATCATTTCCCTGAATCAGAATCTAGTTAATCACATTAAAGTTTTAACTATCATTAAATTGGATGACAGGGAGAAAAGCTGCACAGGTTTCCATATTGCCTGCAAAGCTAATCATCAATCTTTGTGCTAATATATTAAACACTACTTTCTAAAAAAAAAAAAAAAAAAATGAAAGAAAGATTGCACTGACTGTAATTCACTTTCCAGTGTACACTTTTCAAAGTCAAGGACGTTATTGGAAACTGACCAAGTCTGTCATGCTGAATACAGTACATCTCCACTATTGCATCATCGGTACTGTTTTCAGGGTTCTCCCCCAAAAACTATTTGTCATCATCATTTTAGTTTGTTCCAAAGCAACCATCAGGCTGCCATTTCCCTGAAAATTGAATCCATGAATGAGTCCCAGAATAATCAAATAATTCCATTTTCAGTTCATTGTACAGAACAAATTCATTCATTTCTCTCTGTCCTTGGCTGGCTGTAGAGAGAGAGTTCAACATAATGCTATAGTGTGCTGACGCGAAACTCAAGTAATGGCAATGAGGGAGGGGGGGGAATTGTGCTGCAATGAACTCTTCTTTCTTTTCCCACTAAGTGTTGACATACAGTTTTAACAGGGACATAGACTACTTTGTGGTTTGAGTTTAAACAGTGGCCATTCAAAAATATGCCTGTTTGGAATGGGCCGATTCCTTGGCCTGTGGTATTGCTGCTTGAAGCTTTCTCCAGAACCATTGTACCCCAATATTACTTACAGAAGGACCCCAAAACACTTAGCTACTGACTCACTGTATACCCCTACTTCAGAGAAAAGCATTGTACTACCACATTTACCTGACAGACGTGGCAGAATTTACTCACAGAACATTGCAATTAAAATGTGGACTAACATTTGTGGAGTAAGACATTTGACTTACGGACTGTGTCAGCAAAAATGCCTTTTGATTGAGTTTCCCGTAAGAGAAATAATCAGAGGGAAATTAATGCTCTTTTATTTTGAAGGGTAGAATCAGTAAAGATAAATCAGTTTTTATTAAGTTTGCTCTGAACAAAATGCTGAGTGAATTTAAAATCGACCCTTATTGTGAAGGATACGTAGAAACGGAAGAGCCAGCGTTATGGCAGCGCTTTTGTTACTCAACCTTTTCTCCGCGGTCTTTTACTTTAAGTACCATTTTAACATCCAACGCTTTCCAAACTGCTCCAAAGTACCCAGGAAACCAAGTGTGAAGTAGATTGGATGAACGGTTCATGAGATATTTCAAAGACAGACACCACACACACATACAGAGGTGTCCGATTTATTAGATAGATGATCTGCCTTGTCTGTAGTTCTGGTGACTCCCATAAAGCATGTAGTAGAGTTGAATGTAGCCTACATATCATAGTATTGGTATATTGTTTCAGTGATCAAGACGTCAATCAACAAAAAATAATTCAACAGTTTGATAGTTGAAGGGTCATATAAGTCATTTAGTGAGGAAAAATAAAACAGTTATGCTGTTTCAAAACTGTTTAGTGTATTTTATTCTGTAGTGAATAGGATTTCAGACATAGGCTATTTCTTGGTCAGGTGTAGTGAAACTTCCTGTCTGTCACATAACCACAATGTGTCACAAAGGGATGAATCAAATAAGATAAAACGTGTTAATTAAGAGAATCCTAGAGGTGCTGGTAGGTGGATTTTATTACATTTGGACAGAGCCAAGCTAGCTGTTTCAAGTCTTTATGCTAAGCTAAGTGGCTGCCTGCTTCATACAGTATTTACCTTACAGACCGGTCCATCTTCCAATCTAACTTTCTTCAAAAAAGCGAATAAACGTATTTCTACGAGTGGTAGTTCAACAAGTATGCAGTAAAAAAATCTGATTCTTTATCTAAAACTGCACTTTTTATACATATTTTTCTGTGCACAATTAGTCACGTACTGCACCATCACTTATACAGAGTAACAAGACCTATCTTACACACCATTCCATATTGTCTCCCCTTTCTTCCTTTTTATCAGCAACCCTGAGAGAAAATAATAATGTTTAACAAACCATGAAATTGTGCCAATAAGACCTGAGAGGGAGGAAACGATGAAAGTGAGGGGGAAACAGGAGTTTAAATTTAAGTTTTAGTTTGAAGGGCCTCATTCCAATAAACAAGACATTGAGTGCCTGATATAACAGACAAAATAACTGCAGGCATAAGATATCCAACTCAAAACAATACTAAACAATATATTAAGTTGTTTACTTACTTCAGTCTTTTCCTTGTCAGCTAGTGATATTTCAGGCAAAAGCACAGCGTGAGATGACATTGTTGTCCCAGAATACATCTAAAGGGATTTTGAAGCAAACCTTTGATTTCATTCAAAGGTGGTGCTAGGTAGGTGTAGACTAGAGGATAAGAAGACTGATCTTGTCGCATCAGTGTTTTGTCACTGGAGAAGACAAAGAAAAGCGGGCTTGTATCTTCATCATCTGCAGTTTTTTGTCAGGCAGTGTTTGTAACAAAAAAAAAATCATCCTTCTTTTAAGGAACATTTAGTTAATCTTGTGTGTTCCTGTATAGTAATGTTACCTTGCAGTACCAAGAAATTGCATAATCATCAAAATAGCCTGTAATTAAAATAGTTAAAATGTCTTAACATGGTGAATGTTTAATGCTTTTAAATAAATATAAATAATTTTTTAGGTGTTGTGTAAGAGTATCAGTTGTTGCAGTGTAGCAAGAGTACTAGATTTGAAGTGTTTGTTGTGTAACAGGTGAAAGCAGTGTCAGTTAAAGTGTGAACAATGAAACATCAGCACTGGAAATGGCAAGTGAAGAGGAAGCTCAACTAAAACTTCATACAATAGTGTAAGCTGTAAGTTGAGTAAGATGTGAAATCAGTCAAAGAGTTCTTGAGAAATGCAGTTGAAATATCAGTTGATGTTAAAGCTAAAGTGGAAGCGTGTTGTAAGTCACAGTCAATGTGTATTTTATTTAAGTAATATCTGGCTTCTGTTATCAACGTGGCTTGTAATCAATTCAAATCATAGTCACAGTGTGCTATCTAATTGGAGCCAACAGAAGGGTAAAGTGAAGTTGTAATATATTGCAGTGCATTGTAGTTTAAAATCCCACTTACTGCTTTGCGCTGTTTTTCTTTGGGAGGCTTGAAAACATTCTTTTATTGTTGTTTATTGTTCTGTTGTCCTTGATCACTGGGCAGTTTGAAATGGGAGTAGATGGAGTTGAAAATGTTTTGAAATGAAGTAATATTTCAAACAGTCTTTTCCCCCCTGTAAAACTGCTGTCCTGATTGGGACAGCTGGAGGATGACAGCGGGGGAGAGAGAGTGATGGCTTTTACGGCTTCGTTACACACCGATAGAGGGTCCTGCCAAGTTAGACAGCAGCCCCGACCTGCTCTGCTTGTCGGGAACTGTGGGAGCAGCTAAGCAGGAAAAAAACACGAGCGGGGTAGCGGATTATCTGTAGTGTTTGTCCTTTACTATCAGTCTCAGGTGCATTCAAATGGACAGTGAATCTCCCATTTGTCTCCAGGCGAGCTCACATGTACACATTTTGCCCTTCTCTTTTGCCCTTCTTTTCATTATCACACCTTTTGTTGAAGAGGAAAAATAGCCCTGCACTGTAGCAGAGTGCTGCAGGCTTCAACTTGGATCACATTCACACTTAGCATTTAAACTCACACCCTTTTCCATTAGTCCTTTTTTAAGGTAATGGAAACATTAATGTCAGTAGATCCATGACATTTAAGTACTTTTTTTTTTTTAAATTACTATTAAATGTCAATACTGCCAATACTGCATGCTGATTCTATCTAAAGCCAATGCAAAAGCAATCAGACTGACTGAGATTAGGATTCAGATGATGGCTGGTAGAGTCAAATCATTTGGGGAGGAAGGTATTGAATCTTGCTTTGCTGGCCTGACACCGTGAGAGAGGAGCAATGGCTAAACCTTATTAGTCATTTTCTACTTTCCACAAAAGCGACGGTGTAGTGCACATCCGTTTAGCTGCTGGTGCTGAACAAAAAATTAAATGTAGAGAGTCTCCTCTGAGGAAGGCCAGATTGTAGGCCAAAACGCTTAAACGCTTGTTAAAGTATTTTTTTGTAGCATTGAACTTTACCTTCATTTTTCTAATAGATTTTTATGGCATACTATACTATGACCTTTATGACATTATACTTTTGACTTTTTATAAAATATTTTTAAGACATACTATACTGTGACTTTTTGTCCAATATTTTTATGACATGCTATACTATTGGTTTTTATTCAATATATACTATACTATTTCTTTCTATGGAATATTTTATGACTATTCTATGGCTTTTTATATAATATTTTAAATTCTTTTATTAGGAATGACCCCTTGAGATGTAGAATCTCGTTTTCGAGGGGGCCCTTATTTTGTTTGGCATACTGATACTATGACTTTTATGGAGTATTTTGTATGACATGCTACGACTTTCTATGATCACATACTATACTACTACTTTTTATAAACTTCTTTGACTTCTATGACTTTTATGGAATATTTTTTAAGACATACTATACTATGACTTTTATGGAATATTTTTATGACATGCTATATTGTGACTTTTTATAAATTATTTTTGACATACTATACTATGACCCTATATGAAATATTTGACATACTGTGACTTTTTATTAAATATTTCTGGGTGAAAAACATTTTCATGACATACTAAATTTTATACATACTGTACTATGAGTTTTATGGAATATTTTGTATGACATAATGACAAAGACATGAAATGACATGCAGCAAAGGGCCGCAGGTCGGAGTACATTTGTTTTTTTTATAACATACTATGGGTTTTTATATCTTTTATGACATACTATAGTATGATTTTATTAAATATTTTTTGAATTTGTGTGAAAAATATTTTTGACAGACTACACTATGACTTTTTATTCATTATTTTTATGCCATACTATAATATTACTTTATATAAAAAAAATGTTATGACATGACTATACTATGACTTTTATGGAATATTTTGTATGACATGTTATACTACAACTTTCTATGAAAATATTTTTAGAACATGCTATACTATTACTTTTTATTCAATATTTTGATATTGTACACTATGACCTTTTAGTAAATATTTTTATGACTGTGTGAAAATATTTACACAACATACTATGAGTTTTTATAATATTTTATGACATACTATGACTTTTATGGAATGTTTTGCATGACATAATATACTATGACCTTTTATGAAATATTTGTATAACATACTGTACTTTTTATCCAATATTTTTATGACATACTATGACTTTTTAAGACTTGTTTGTCTGTTTTTCTGACATACTTTCTATGAAATAATTTTGACTGTGTGAAAAATGTTTATGTTTATATGAAAGTATTTGTATGATATACACATTTTTATTCAGATTTTTTTGTATCTAGATTTTATGGCTCATGAAACATTTTATGACTGACTTGTTAGTAACAAAAAGTAGATTTGGTTTTATAAACTTTGTAATTAAGTAAACAACAAGGCCAATAAAAAACACAACAACTGGGATTGTTTTAAATGTACAAAGTTGCACAGTTCTTTTTTATCAGTATTTGAAAATATTCAACAATGAAAGTTAAATCAAACAGTAAGAATAAGTAATACTAATTAATATCAGCAATAACTAGACTTAAAGTCAAAACCTTTTAGTTTTCTTTTTTTTTTTTTACTGAAACACCTGAGGGAAGCAAATCAAAAGAGAACCCAGAAAAAAAATAACCACTGAAGTTTAGAAAAAAGTAAAATCAAGACAAGCTCATACAGGGGTCAGTCACTTCATCTGTATGTACAACACATTCGCGCCACAACTGTGTAGGACAGCAGTGATGAAAAGAACAGTAAAGAAAATGAAATCTTGTTTCCGCTCTCGGGTTTATGGCCGTTAACATCAGTATTTGCAGCCATATGGATTCACATGTAAAGGCAGGGTGAAGCAGAAAAATTACAACAGAAACAGGAAAACCCATTTGGAGTTGGCTAGCAAATGCGTTCTTTTTCTTTTATCGCAGCCACCGAACTGACAGTACTCCATTTGTTACTTTGATTTGAAAGGCTGAGAGACATAACGTGTTCACAAATAACCCAAGCATACAGTGGAAACTCAACCCAACATAATTGTTTTTAAGAAATGGTCCCTGGATGCTTAAGACACTGCCACTTTCCTGACACCTCCGAACTTTTAAAATTCATTCAAGCTTGTTTCATTAAGAAACATGACATCAACATTAGTGTGGAAGTGGATTCAAGAATCACATTTCATGTTTGTCTGTACATTAATCAATATTCATTACAATTCAATCCTTACTTTGTCAAATCTCAACAAAAATATTACTAAAAAAAAGGGAAAAATAGAAATGCAAAGAAACCTTTGGTCAAAGACTGTACTCACAAAGGAAAAAATGCAATGACAAGATAAGGAAATGATCACTTAAGATTAACAAAACAACAAACTCAAAGAGCAAAACTCAAGTGGTTTTCTATACGTTTCTCTCTCTAACAATATGGCCCATAGTTCAACCCTCTTCCCATTACATTTGGGTCTGCAATTTATACTGGTTTCCTCACAGAGGAAAGAAAGAAGGAAAGAGGTGCTCTTTTCATGAAAGTCATGTTTGTCTTGATTGTCCACAAAAAAAAAAAAAAGTGCCAGCAGGAAGGAACCCCGGCGAACGGATATACAATCACAGCATAAAATGACAACATCCTTTACTAGAAAGGAATTGAGTCCGTAACACGCTCCTGAAAAGACTCTGAACCTGCATTGAATTGGTGTTTGCAATATTTGTGTAAGAGACTGTGTGCACAGGAAATGTGCACGTGTCTGTCTCAGTTGTTGGTGGTCTTCAGTCTTATTCAGAGACCGTCTTATCCTGTGTTGCTTCGTCCTGCAGGCAGCTCTTGCGGATGATGGGCAGCGGATGGGCTTCTGTATTAAAGACCCAATCCTCCAGTGGGAGAAGGTCGTCATCAGAGAAGAGCAGGTACAGATACCTAAGAAAACAGGAATTTATTTTCATCAAAATCTTGGCTTACTTCTGTTTCCAACAGAGTGACATGTCTCCTCTAGCAGGTTACATCATTCAGTTGAACTTTCATTTATCATATCAATAATTGAATCAGGACGAAATATTGAAAAAAAACAACTAAATGCATCGATGCTTGTCAGGTTAATTATGTACTTTAATGTATTACAGTACATTAAATGTAAGCTATTGAAAGGCATCATTTTATGTAATCTTCACTTGCCATACACTATACATATGGGAATAATATAATTCATCATTTATAAATCCAACTTTGATTAAACTTTTTCTGAGAAAAAAAAAAATATAATACTTATACTTAAACTAGAACATTTTCTTAGCATTGGCCATGTTTAAAAATCTCCACCACAAGTGTCAACACGCTTTGCCAACTCAATCTAGCATTAATAAATTATTCACAAACAAACAAACACTGGGTGAGGCAGCATCACAGTCTGGTGTTTTCTGGTGACCTGAATAAGATTCATGATCCTGTCTTTAAAAAAAAAAAAAGAGGCTATTTGCGTCTGGACTTACTTGAGTGTCTCTGAGAGGAAGAAGCTCTGCTGCATGTTGTCGTGGCTGGCTGTCATCGTGTAAACGTCACGGATTCCAGAGAAGCCAGACTCTACTCTGCAGTGCTGCTCCAGGGCCTGACAGGAGGGAGAGGGCAGATTTAAATGTGTACATGCATCTTCAAAAACGTTTTGTTTTTTTCAGGACCAAAATAAAGATCTCTCCTTTCAGTTGCTTGATTGGACAAATTGAATCAATACTATATTTAGTCATTCACCCAGTTAAGCAGCTCTCTGGTTAAGTGGGTAAAATGAAATAGTCACTCTCATGCTTCTGCACGGACAGGACCAAATATTTTGTGGTGAGGAAATCATACGAGTAATAAAGCAAAAATCTGGTAATACTTTACTTGAAGGTACCTACATAAGTGTGACATGACACTTACTAAAAAAAAAGCAATATGTCATAAATGTTTAGGACACGTTCATGACGGTGTCATTTCACTCTTATTTAGATACCGTCAAGTAAAGTGTTACCAGAATCCTTCATTGCAGTGTGTCCATGGAAACCTATAGAAAGAGTAAATCAAGGAACATGTGAAAAACTTTAGCCGGCTACACAATTGAAGCCGAAGCAATGCTAAATCTGACAAGGGCTAATGGAGAGTGGCTGAGCTAGCCAAGCGGATTAGCACATTATTACCCCTGCTACAAAAGGTTGGCTTATATGTGCTAATTAACAAAGACCCTGACGTGTTAATGCTTGATGTTCATGAAGAGAAGGGTTGTGCACCCACTTTCAACCTTTGTGGCCAATAATTAAAGGCCTGTCAAACTCGTCAGCCTGATCTCTCTATTCCTGCGCACACTAAATTAATGTTAAATCTATCATGCCAGCCCTCTGCAGTTTACTACAGCTAATGTCCTGTCTATTGCCACATTAATAATGCTGCTCCCTACGCAACCTTCGCCTCGTGCTAGTGGGATTGCTTCATCTACACGCTAATGTATAGTACCATACAATGTTAGGAAGCTGGTTGAGGGTAATTGAGGGTGTTAAAGGAGCTTGACATAATAATAGGTGAATATAATTTATAAAATCAGAGCCCAAGCTACTCCTGAGACAGTAAGTAAGACAAAATGATACTGTACTGTATCTACTACCCCTTACTATAACAGGAAATTATTCTTTGTACTTTTTGGTGTGAATATAAAATAAATGTTTTCCTGGTTGTCACAACTCAATAAGTGGAAGTTTTAAGTATTTAAGTACAGGACTAGATGTACACCTAGCAGACAATTTTCTCTTTGAATGGAGCAAGTACCATCCACTAAAGGACGTTACATTACATTAGGGAGTATGTGTTGATTGTAGTCCTAATGTTGCTAGGCCAGCAAGTTTCTTCTGTTTATAGTGGGCCTTTGTTTTTCCAGATAATTTGATCTAAACCAAAGAACCATTGTTTTCTTTCACACTGGCTTCTTAAAACCAAACCAAAATAGAAAATAAAACATGAAGTCATACAATAATATAACAGACAGAGAAAATCCTTTTGAGCGTTTATCACGAAAATCTCGTTGAGATTAAAATTGTCTTGCGATATCGGTCACAAGTGTCGACCAGTAGACGGAGTCTGACCTGGTTGTTCTTATAATATGTCTGCCTTAGACCTTTTAAATTAGCATAGAGGATCCCCCGCCTGTTTGCCAAAGTTGACTCTGAGTTCACTTTTGCAGCGTGGTAGCGGTGTTGGACTTGTACAAAGCTGGCGGTAAAACACAGCGTTAGAGGGTATGGCTGTGCTCTCCCTCACCCGACACACACAGGTAACAAAGAGACCATGTCTGGTTTACGTTGTGCTTTAATAATATATATATATATATATATATATATATATATATATATATATATATAAAAAGAAGTTTCACTTTTACCTGAGAAAAGTATTCAGAGATAAGCGCCATCTTATCTTTGGACTAAGAGTATATTGGGAAAGCTTTGCCAACAGGACTAGTTTGATCAAATGTTTATATGTTATTGCGCCTCAAAAAAAGATCTTGGAATAGTACACTGTGTCTCACCTCAACCGCCTCCCAACCCCACTCTCGGTACTTGGGGTCGTGGGTCAGTCTCCACATGTACATGTAGCTCTCGATGACTTCTGGTCGAAGGATGTAATATCTGTCGCTCAGCCTGGTTGCTGTGGCTTCTCCTCCGCCGTCAAATCTAAAGGCCTCAGGTCCAAGTTTGGTGGCTATCAGAGTAAAAAATAAATAAAAACAGAACAGAGTTTAATTTTGCCACATTTACAAAAGTTCTGCAATCAATTTCAAAATCTAGAAAAAAATCTAAGCACACTGAATGTTTAGCTTTCTTTCTTGCAAGTGAAGCAAAACAATGCAGTGCACAAAGACCATTTTTGCTAGGTTTAAAAAAAAGTCTTAAGGTTTGACAATTAAGACCTTCCCAGCATGGCAGACTGTCTGTGGGCTTCTCTTTTCTCCCTTCTTCCTCCTCCTCATTCTTCCTGCTACTTTCATTATATTTCCACCACAATTCAAGACTGCCTGGCAAAGAGATGCTATTCATGATACAGAACAAAGGAATCTATTTTTGACAAGGTCAGGGCAGGAGCATCGGCATAGCAACATCTCAGAAACACGCTTGAAGTGGAAGTTGTGTTATGCCACGTAAGATGAGTCTGACATTTCATTTCTACCTACTGTGCTCAATTTGCTCAGACTTTTTTTTCCTCTTTGGCTTATCATCTGTGATTTTAGCCAAACACTGTGTAGCCATTTGGAAAATTGGTCCATGTTGGAGGAAGCAGGTTCTTTGAGGTCACTGAGGGTTTGAGAGTAGCTGCATCAGATTGGGACAGACAATCATCTTGAAATAAGAAGTCAGTGTAACAGAGAGCTGGGCCACCTGGTCAGCTAGTCCATTATGGTGTATGTGTGAGTGAGCATTTTCAAGCAAGACAACGAGACACAAAACACAAGTTGGTAGATGAAAAGATGATTAATAAGGACAACAGTATACAGAAAAACCATTAAGACAGGACATAAAGTACATTTCATTATACAGTCCAAAATCAAAAATATGTTTCAGAAAGCTTTATAATATGCTCCTTTTGGATAGTAAAAAAAAAGCATGAAAAAATTAATGAAAAAGCGAGAGGAGGGATCTTCTTCCAGGATGGAACATACAGTACACTCGCATCGTGTTTACAGAGGGGACAGAAGTAGCAGTAGCGCAATTATAATATGAAGCCTATTCATGGTGTAGTCTTTTTGCTAAACCTTCAATTACCTCAATGGCATTAATAATCAAACTTTATGTATTTATTTATAAATGTCTATTTAAGAGACTTATTTTCCATTATAGGCACAATAGTGAAAACTGTCCCTGTGTTTCAGATCTGTTCCTGTTTTAATTTGGTGTTACGTTTACATTAAATTATTTTTATTTTCTTCCACGTTATTTTTTTGCTCTTTTGTTTTTTATTATAAAGCATTTTGTGATGTATAAATGAAATTACTTACTCACCAAAACACATTGTGTGTGCAGTGCAAGTATTTTAAACCCTGTTTAAAGTTACACATGAAGCTAAGCTCTCAGGTTGCTCCATTGTTTTGTTTGTTTAAAGATTTTTTGGGGGGGCTTTTTACCTTTATTTATGAGTGACAGTGGCTAGACAGGAAAGGTGGGAGAGAGATGAGGGAAGACACACAGCAAAGGGCCGCTGCTGCAAGGGCCTCAGCCCCACGTTGCTCCATTTTACATTAGCCCCTACATCGCAATAGCAGAAATGCACAAAGCTGAGCGTTAAAAGTCTATTAACACTTTTTTTTCTTTTAAACCAATAAAACATTCCTCTTCCTGCTGCTTCCCATGATATCCCCATTTTACAGCATAATTATGTTGCTGTGAAGGTGGCATAGATCCAGAGCAGCAGCAGCAGAAGTCTCTATGGTAACCGTATTTAAGACACAGTTAAATAGCAGCCACTTTATGCACACGCAATAGCAAATCTCACTTCTCTCTCTTTTCTGCAGACCGCTAATCCAAGAGCTGCTAAGTACCATCCGGTCCCCTTTAATGAGCAGAGAAAAACCTGGTGGATGACTATGAAAGAGGAAGCCAGAGAAGCCGTTTGGGCCTGCAGATCAAAAGTATTCCAAGCATATTAAAAAACCTGTTATGTGGTGAGTCACATTATCTTATTGGAGAAGCGAAGGCGAGTGAACACTTGAGGATGAATCCTTACAGCCCACCCAACAGTGGAATCTTAAAATTAGCAGATTATTGTCAAGGCCAAGGCAGATGCCAGGGAAGAGAAGAGATCAAACAACGGTCTTTCCAAAAAAATTTAAGGCAGGCTTGTTGCTGGGAACTGCTTTTTATCTTCTTTTTTTTTTCTTATCTACTCTTCTTCATTAAAACTGTACTTTTCTGATTTTACTGTTTTCTATGTTCACTCTTTTTATTGTATGTGTTTTTACTCTTGGTTTCTGATGGTTTCTGTGCACTTTGGATACCTGCTAGTTGCTATATAAATACATTTTGATAGCTTGATTGTAGGTTGGAGCCACATTGAATTTGCTTGTGGACTGTGTTTGCTCTACCATTCTTCATCTCCATAATCTCCATTTTCTTTCCCCATTTTGAATTTGACATGTTATATTCATATCCAAAATAAAATAAGCAGAAGCAGCTCATCTGTTGCCATCTTCCTGGACAACAACATTGAGCCTTCTGAACTTAACTATTTTGCAGCCTTTCAAAGCAAAGAGCCTCTGCACACTCTAAATTTCCCTCTTCAGCACTCCCAATATTTCCACTCACCTGAGCGAGCGTAGCTCTCATGGCATGTGTGCGTGATCTCGGCAGCCAGGTCCATGTAGTGTTGTCTCTTCTCCGGCGCTCCATCATCAGCTCCGATGCCAATCATGCCCCCAGAGAAGCAGGCCAGATGGCCCATCTTGTGGTCCAGGATCCCTCCCCTCCACTCGGCCATGTAGGTGAGACCACCCGGTGACTTCTGCACCAGGTTAGCTTCAATTGCCTGCAGCAACACACACCAACATTTTCTTAAAGGTGATCTAAGCAATGTCACACGTGTTTAAGGCTACAACATTTGTTGTCATATACAGCAAACATCGAGCTGGCTGTCCCCAGAACACACTGGAAAAACGCAGCCTCTGTAGACATCCCAGGGTCTACAATTGCACCACGAAGCATACACAAGAAGGATTTTGGGGTGGGGGGTTAGTGCGCAGAAGCATAGAAGAGAGGGGACGGGATGAGGAGAAGGGAGGGGCAAGCTAGTCTTGTTTCGTTGGAAAATACTTTGAATGTCAACAAGAAGTAAGATCGCTTAGAGCACCTTTAAGGTTATATTAGCACAACAATTCCCAATCATAGGATATACAGTGTTCTCTATAACGGCCTGTAGAGTATATGTGGACAATTTTCACACACATGAGGGATGATTCCAACATGGCTGCTACACTGTAAATGTCTGGATTTATATGTTAAATTATGTATGTGGTGTAGAACAGGAAGGCAAAGCTCTGAAGGATTTCATCTAATACCCTGTGAAGAAGAGGTCCAGCACAGATCCTAAATAAATTAACAGAAAAACGAAAGGAAAATGCACGAGGAAGTAAAGGAAGAACTTTGAATTGAAGAAAAAACCCTCGACTTTATTCTTCAGAGAAATCTGCAAAGTCATGTGCATTTCTGCCTCTTTGCACCTGTGTTTCTAGTCAGCGCGTTAGGTTTTAATTGATTGAACATACCATTACGACATCTTTTAAGATTATTCCTGAATGACTCATCATTACCTCTTACAGATTTTTTTTCCCTTTCATCCATTTTATGTGGCTTGATGCTTATTTTGCTTTTTAATAGAGGTTTGTGATATTTAGCAGCAACCCCATTATGTGCTGATAATTAAAAATGTAAATTCCCCCTTGAATCCCAGGTCCAATCATTCATCCTAGAAAAGTTGAAGAAATTAAGGCGTCCTCTTTTAGATTCATGTGTGAAGAACATTTGGTTTGTGGAGTGGGATGTTTTAATGTCAAATGACTTAGTGACAGTGACAACCAGTACTTTATCATGTACTTTTTCCCCCTTTATGTAACAATTCCCTTCTACTACTGCTGTATACTGTAGAAGAAACCTTTTATGCTAAATGAGAGTTGATTAAGATACAACCTGCTGAGGGCAAAACAAAGTAATATGTATAAAATTATAACTTATTGATACCATGTTCTTTAAGAAAAAAAAATCTTAAGGGCTGAGACTGACGATTTTCCCACTAAAGAGCTTTTGTTAGCAGTAATCCAGTAGTAAATGTAAATGTTTTTGCTATTCAACACTGTTTAATTAGTAATCTACTTGTGTTGAATGCCATTGATAATAAGTGGCGCTGTGCCTTCACCTTAAATCTCTGTAGCAACAGACAGTATATAAATTAATCTGATAGCATGGGGGTCCCAGGCCATATGAAAATCAAGTCACAGGGGAGAAGGAGAGTCTGTAATTAGCAGTTGTGAGGAATTCTCAATGGCAATCTGAAGTTATTGTCTGTGATATTATAATTGTAGCCAGAGGCTTTACTCTGACATTATCTGATGAAAACAGACATATTCTGACGTATTTTTATGCATGTGTATAGTGTGTGGTGGGTCATGTACACAGACATATTTCTACAGGTAGTGGGAGTGCTCTTATTTTACATCACAGTATATATAAATAAATGACTCAGTTGTCTAATGACATTACGCAGTGCCAAGAAGCGAGTCTTATTATCTTGCTTCCTCTCCTTATGACCGTTCCATTGAGAGCTTATCTGTCACAAAAATACTCCTGCTGTATATAATTATTGTATGATGCTTTAAAATAAGAGTGTTCATTACGGCTCTACATCCATGTCTGAATAAGATTCACTGAATGTCAATAGAAGAGAGAAATATATATACACATCTATGCATAAAAGCACTGGTTTTGAGTGACGAGAGAACACTTTGCACTATCACTCCATCATGTTTAGTGCAGTACTTTCAGACATGCACCTTGTTATGTAAGTGTAAAGGCAATTTAATACATTGGTCCAATGTAGCACCTTAGTCATTTTTACTTAAAAGCCATGGCAGTTGTGTTACTAGGTTGGACACTGCTGTAAACCCCCCCCCTTTTCTCCATGCGGGGCCCCTTAACTTCTGTACAAGGTACGTGCTGTCCTCTCGTTGTTTTCACACTGTCTGTAAGTCCTGACTTTGTTTGATTGCAGGCTTATGTAAATGACTGTAACTACTATCATTTGATCTAACCTAGGGAAATTTAAAATTACAATTTCCATACCTCCAGAGCGCTGTAGTACATGGTTTTTGCATTTCCATCCGTCTTGTCTGACATCAGATAGGATTTGATCAGATACTCATAGAAACTATCGCCGAGGCCACCGATGGAAACGTGATCTAAGAAGGGGAATAGGAGGGGAAACAGGGCTACATTGAGCAGAGTCACACAAACGTCTGTATTCAGAGTATCTGCACGTGTTGAAAAGACTTTAAAAGCATTCGACAGTTTACTTAAATAATTTTATATATACACACACACACACACACACACATACATACATATACATACACACACACACACACATAGACAGTGAGGAAAATAAGTATTTGAACACCCTGCTATTTTGCAAGTTGTCCCACTTAAAAATCATGAAGGGGTCTGAAATTGTCATTGTACGTGAATGTCCACTGTGAAAGATATAATCTAAAATAAAAATAAAAATCCAGAAATCATATTTATATCTATTCATATCTATTTATTTGTATGATACAGCTGCAAATAAGTATTTGAACACCTGAGAAAAACTTTGTTTGGTCAAACGTTTCCTGTAGTTTTTCACCAGGTTTGCACACACTGCAGAAGGGATTTTGGCCCACTCCTCCACACAGATCTTCTCTAGATCAGTCAGGTTTCTGGGCTGTCGCTGAGAAACACAGAGTTTGAGCTCCCTCCAAAGATTCTCTATTGGGTTTAGGTCTGGAGACTGGCTAGGCCACGCCAGAACCTAACTGACTAACCTAACTAACTGAGGGAAGGAGGTTGTTCCCAAAATCTCGCAATACATGGCCCCGGTCCTCCTCTCCTTAATACAGTGCAGTCGCCCTGTCCCATGTGCAGAAAACACCCCCAAAGCATGATGCTCCCACCCCCATGCTTCACAGTAGGGATGGTGTTCTTGGGATGGTACTCATCATTCTTCTTCCTCCAAACACAGTTAGTGGAATTATGACCAAAAAGTTCTATTTTGGTCTCATCTGACCACATGACTTTCTCCCATGACTCCTCTGGATCATCCAAATGGTCATTGGCAAACTTAAGACGGGCCTTGACATGTGCTGGTTTAAGCAGGGGAACCTTCCGTGCCATGCATGATTTCAAACCATGACGTCTTAGTGTATTACCAACAGTAACCTTGGAAATGGTGGTCCCAGCTCTTTTCAGGTCATTGACCAGCTCCTCCCGTGTAGTTCTGGTCTGATTTCTCACCTTTCTTAGGATCATTGAGACCCCACAAGGTGAGATCTTGCATGGAGCCCCAGTCCGAAGGGAGACTGACAGTCATGTTTAGCTTCTTCCATTTTCTAATGATTGCTCCAACAGTTGGTCTTTTTTCACCAAGCTGCTTGGCAATTTCCCCGTAGCCCTTTCCAGCCTTGTGGAGGTCTACAATGTTGTCTGTAGTGTCTTTGGACAGCTCTTTGGTCTTGGCCATGTTAGTAGTTGGATTCTTACTGATTGTATGGGGTGGACAGGTGTCTTTATGCAGCTAACGACCTCAAACAAGTGCATCTAATTTAGGATAATAAATGGAGTGGAGGTGGACATTTTGAAGGCAGACTAACGGGTCTTTGAGGGTCAGAGTTCTAGCTGATAGACAGGTGTTCAAATACTTATTTGCGGCTGTATCATACAAATAAATAGTTAGAAAATCATACATTGTGATTTCTGGATTTTTTTTTTAGATTATGTCTGTCACAGTGGACATGCACCTACGATGACAATTTCAGACCCCTTCATGATTTCTAAGTGGGAGAACTTGCAAAATAGCAGGGTGTTCAAATACTTATTTTCCTCACTGTATACATACAGACACACACACATACATAAATATACATACAGACACACACACACACACACACACACACACACATATAAATATACACACACACACATAATATACACACACACATAAATATATATATATATATATATATATATATATATATATATATATATATATACACACACACATATATACGTACATATACATACACACACACACACGTTTTGTATACAATTTCAAGCTGTTGGGAGACATTGCACACCTTCAAGGTAAAAGTGGTATTCCTGTGCTAGTAGATGTGCGTGCACAGTAGGCTGTTCAATCCCTTTTTTTTGTGGAGTTTGAGTCAACACATTCAGACCTGTCACTACTTCTCAATACAGTACTAAGTTAATTGTCTCCTAATGGTGTTGATTTTTGCAAAAGCTTAGATGAAATTAATGAATAAATCATTTTAATTGGTTGATTCATTCATATAATTCACACCACTTATCCAGGTCCCATTTATTAAATTAATTATACCATTAGAAATTATTGTTATATACTGCTGGAAAGTACAAAAAAAAAATAAGACATAATAGTAAATATATCTAAGCCATATTGTTATTTATGGTTTTCCATTACACTCACGGTATAATTGCGAAACAGTTATTAAATTAATAATAAATAATTTAATTCAACTTAGAGAGCCCTGCAGAAATCCTGTTATTCCATTCACAACTCAAGTCATACAGGCCACCATACATGACTAACTTTCTGGAATCACAGTGTTGCAAAAGCCTTTGTGACTTGTGGTAGAACGTCCAAAATATGCTGCATTGTCCATTTTGTCACTCTTTCTTGGCTTTTCTGATTAATTTGTGGCGTGAATGATCATGTACGGTGAACCCAAATGCTCTCTGTTGTGCACAATATTGCGGTGGAGGCGTGCATGAGTCTCCACTCCTGCTCATTGCATGAACACACATGCTTTGCTGACTCCCCGCGAGGTTATAACAGTGCTGCTATCTTTGTCCTTGACACAGACAGATGAGAGTGCGTTGTGAAGCCAAGGTTCCTTTTCTCTTTGTGGCAATAAATATATACAATTTTGCCTCTTTGCATGCTTACCCACCACAGTTAGCTCTGTTCTCATCCAGATTAGCACTTTTTCAGTCACAGCGTCTACTTTCAGGTAAATCGGAAAGATCCAATTTCCTGAAGTAATTTAATTCATTATCATTTTAATAACCCAGAGCAATGGGAGTCATATAGCCATTGCTATGAGCCTGATATTAAAAATGAAAGGAAAATAGACGGATGACTGGGTGGCACAGACGATCAGCTAAAAGAGCTTTGACACGTGAGGTGACTCAACTTCTGTCAGTGGTGTGAAAGCCAAATAAAAGAGTCAGAAATGGGAAACGCAAAAACACGAAATGACTTTTAATTAACTCCTGTACTTTAATCCCACGTTGGGAAAACACAATGATAATTAATAGGTAACAAGAATGACCTTCTCTTGGCAGCTCAGAGAAGGATTTGTCACCAAGATAACATTATGTTTTTTCCCCAAATAATACTAGAAAGCCATGGACCTTGTCCTACCAATTATAAAACCCACATTTACCCATAATCTTATTCAATACAATTATAAACACAAGTATAACCAGAATAAAGAACACAACTAACACAATACTTACGCTGGACCCAGTTGCCGCTGACTGGACTGAGGAAGTTGGGGTACAGCCCATGGGGTTTTTCAATCTTGCTTAGTAGTTTTCTGATGTTCATCACCTGCAAAGGGTACAAAATAATATTAGAATACTGCACTGCCTTGTTTTCACACATTCACCTTGTACTATTTCATCTCTTCAAGGATGGAAAGCACCATGCAGAGAATTGGTCTATAAATATAGTATTTTGCACCTTTTCTGTGTAGATGGGGTTCCTGGAGAGCTCCGACAAATGGACAAATTCGAGGTGAAGGGTCCCAAACTCAGCCAGGATGCTGCTCCCAGCTGAGGCCCAGCCCCAACTCCAACTGGTGCCACTGCAACAGAGACAATAACCAAACAAGTAGACTAAGTCTCCTGGCACACAGGCATCTACACTTTTGAACAGTAAAATAGAGCATTGCATTCAGAGACACATTTGGAAGGTGTCTTTTCACAAGGTGTCTTTTGTAAACTGACCCAGTGTTTGAACTCACAAAGCCAGAAACTTAATCAACAAATAAGCAGAACTATATTAATTTCCTCTGAAAGGTGTGCAAAAAGGGAACCTAATGCAACATAATGATGGTCAACAAGCTCTAACTGAGGACCCCAGGATCTATCTATAAATTGCAGGAACGCCTGTCTGTGTGTGTGTTATGCGCGTATCTCTCGAACAGAAATGCAAAAGATATTTTGTGTGTGTGTGCAGCTAAAATATGAGATACACCTCTGACCCACAAAAATGTGCAAACTAGCCCTGAACTGTCTTTGATTTTGAATAAACAAATGACAATTCCCGAATTTAAGGAAGTTTCAGAATCCCACACATGCAAAGCACAACCAGCTACAGACAACATGTGGCTGACAGAGCGTGATGCCACTAATAGATGCCACATGCAGAATGCTTTACAACTGTCAAGACACTAAACTTGTATGAAAATTAACACCTGCTGAAATGAAATGTTAAATTTGTTAACAATCCGACACAAGACAACACAAAGTTACAGAAAGTCGAAGACTCTGAGTGTCTGGTGGACCACTTGGCCTCTTCTGTCACTGCTTAATGCATCATAACCATAAACTGTATCATAACAGACAAGTCTTATTATTTTATTCCTTCTTGAGATGGACATCAATAACCATCTACTGCCTGTCTCCAGAGATGTGTGTAATGCATTCCATCCAATGTATATTGATCTATTTGAACATTTGTGATTTCAAGAGTTGGACCATGTATCATCCTCCTAAAATCAATCTTCCTTAAGGCTGGAGTGTGGGACAGATTACATATAAGTGAACGTCACATTCAATGTTTTGTCATGTAACATAGATAAAACATTGACTATGTAACATTTGTCTATGTACCTTGTCTGCTTGTTGTATCTATTTAACCAAAACTGTAAAAGTGACTTTGAGCGTCTAGAAAAGCGCTATAAATAAGCGTGTGTATTGTGTGTAGTGTTCATTTTTTGTTGTCTGGGAAGTATTTAATACACATAATGTATTTAATACACATGACAATAAAGTCAATAAATAAATAAATTCAACTTGCTGATTACACTGATCACCGCCAGAAAAAGCTCTATGCATGTACAAAAAAAGCTATTAAAACGTATAACCACTCTAAGTTGACAAGATGTTTATTTATGTATTTTTATTACAACCTTCATCGTAGACTCAATTTGTAAGGTGTTGTAAACTTAAACATTTAAAAGTTTAAGGAAAACAAAGGGAAAGGGCGAGAGATGGAGGAGCTAGGAGCATGGCGGAAGCTATGGCGGTTAATCCTGAAAAAAACGTCCAATAAGGTTTCTGAAGTGGATCTGTTTATAATAAGTCAACTTGACACTTACCAAAGTCTGTGTTTTCACTGTAAAGACAGCTTTAAAAAATTACCTAGAAACTATCAATCTCAGTAACCCATGTGACCATTCAGTTTTGTTTCCTCAAGTCAGTGTGGGGTAATATCAAATCTAATTCTCAGTTAATGTGTGGTTTCAGAGACAGCACGCTAATACACTACAGCTGTAATTACTTGAGGGAAAATGTACTAATAGAATGACGTTATATTTCCTATAATAAATGCTGGAGAAGATCAGACATCCGGTAATGAATTGAACTGAAGTTGTAAGAAGGGGGGAAAAAGGAGGGAGAGTGAGTCAGTTTGCTACTCTGAAGAATGCATCCATTAAAAGTTTTGGGGCTAAATCATTAGTAGCTCTGGTTTGAGTCACATCTGCTTCCTCTTTAAGAAGAATCAATCTAAGAATCAAAGCGTGGCAGTGGGTGGTGTGTGTACGTGTGTGTTTGAAGAGGTGGAAAGGGGGGCTGGGGAAGTGGTATCACACATTAGCCAAAAAACAAACAACCAAACATATACAGTATATTTCTATTACTAGGCAGATGATTATTTTCTTGATACATCTTTTGACTTCATTTTCAAATGTCTTTTTTTGGCCAATAGTCCAAAACAAAAAGATACTGTATAAGACAAAGAATCCTCATATTTGAGAGGCAACTAGAGAATGTCTGTTGTTTGTTTTGCTGAAAAAAATACTTTAATGATTAATTTCAAACTGATCAACTAATCTCTTAATCAAGTAATCTTTTTAAAGGTCCCATGGCCTGAACAGTTTACTTTATGAGTTTTTTAACATTAATATGAATTGCCCTAGCCTGCCTATGGTCCCCCAGTGCCTAGAAATGGTGATAGGTGTAAAACGAGCCCTGTGTCTTCTGCTCTGCCTTTGAGAAAAATTAAAGCTCAGATGAGCCAAGCTGGAATCTTGCTCCTTATGAGGTCATACGGGGCAATATTACGTCCCCTTTCTCTGCTTTGGTTGCCCAAAGAGACATCATGGCTTTCAAACCAGCAAAGTGGCAGTTAGTCAAGGCCACCCCCCCCTCTATTCTCCTCAAAAGCTACAGACTCAGAAATGGCACATACATAAGGAAAGCTAATTATGGGACTGGCTCTAGTGGCTGTATTTCTGCATCAAGGCTGAATTTTGGGAAACAGACTTCAGATATGGTATTAGGGGACCACTAAGGTCTATATAAAAGCATCCAAAGAGCACTACGTCATGGGACTTTTAACATTTAAAAAAAAAGTAAAATAACTTGTAGAGTTTTGGTATGGTAAAATCTGAACTTTCACCTGAAATGTATTGTACTACACTTAACTCAGAGCTAAATTTCCCCTGCAGATGTTTGACAGTAACTATAAACATGCAGGAAAGGACTCATAACGCCAAGTAATGCACAACAGTACATCATTTGTAGCTTATGAGAAGGTACTTCCCACACACTGTCAGAGCCACAGGCCGTGCAGCAGGACTGCGCTCCCCTGTGGGTAAAGTGCTGACTGCCTGCTTGTGTTCGGTTACACATTGCGTATGTTCTTCTCAAGTAACGTGTGTGTATAGTTGATAAGTTTGTTTGTCTGTCTGCACGTTGTTCCATTCACCCCACATGACCACAGTATGGGCAGCCTGGTTCCTCCTGCCCATCTGTACCACACAGGCCCATGTTGGTGATGTAGCAGGAATTAACTGCAGAATAAGGTAATTAAATCTGCCAGCAGCTGTCCAGCTTGGCTGGTGGGTTAATTGGTAGCAGGTGGATGACAGAATTGCCAGGAAGTATCTTATAAAATAAGATTAGTGAATGAGCAGAAGAGGAGGGTTTACTGTATGGTTTCCCAAAAATCTTAAAAACAGACATTAAGGGAGTTTTTTTTTTTTTTTTGGCTAAATAACTTCCAATAATCAAACATTGGCAGTGCATAATATTTTAGATCCATTTCATCAAGTTGAATCATTAAGTCATGCATGAGACAGAGGTAAAGTCAGGCTGTGGGAATGTAGGCTGGCGGTGATAATGTGACTGTCACAGTCACGACACAGTGCCGTTATCAACATTCATAGTTTGTCAGATTGTTTTTCTGTCTAATGATAAAATTGTTAAATCACAAAACAAGAGGCTCATTTGTCATTCCCAAAATAACTAAACAGAGAGAAAGAGAACTTAAAAGTTCATTGTCAGACGCTTTTAAAAAGGAAAAATAGCATGTGTTGCGTGATGTGGCATTAACAAGATTGTGCTAATAAAGATTTTTAGATTAGAAAGCTAATGTTTGGAACAGATTAAAAATCAACAAATTTAAATACATGCAAATATTATTCATATGATCTTCCCAAAGTGTTTATGAACCCAGATTAATTCTTATCCAAATGTTATCACCATTGTAAAGCTTAGCCTGCAGTCGCTACAAAATAAACGGAGCATGTTTTTTTTAACTAACTTTTTATGCACAGAAAATAGGAACTCTCATTTCTAAAAATTCATGTGGAGCTGAATTTTCTTACTAAATTACAGATTTGCATCAACTATCTTCTTTTTTGAACATGAAAGTTCTGGCTTATTTGTATGAACCAATATGTCCCGAGGCATTGCAATATCTGAAAGTTAAAATTCAGTTTCATTGCATGTAATTTAACTGAGTTTTAAGAGGAAGGAATAGAATGTTAGCCTATTTTGTATTTGTTGACATCTCTCACTTCAAAATTAGCTCACGTTTTTAAATCAAGCTCTACTTCTGGTTGCCAAGAAGAATAAATTGCATGTGCGCTGATTAATGCCAGCCAGCGTGATAACTCAATATAGTCTTTTATCAGGGATAGAGGACTTTTGGAGGTGAAGGCTGCTGCTTAGACTCACCTCCCCAGGTTGATGACTCCTCGGGGGATTCCTGTTGGCGTGTTGAAGGCAGGTAGCAGCTTCTCTCCCAGCTCCATGACTTTACTCTTGTACAGCTGGAAAGAAAATACATAAGCAGACAACATGGTAAATATGAGAACGACAGCCTGTCATCTCATACAAGCTTAGAACAATTACTTTCACAGGCTTGGAATCATAGGCCTGCACACACTTCCCCTCCAAAGCTAATTATGTGAAACATAAGGCCTGCTACAACAGAACTCCAGCAGGATTAAAAGCAATCTCATCGATGTAATCTACAACAGTCCATTTAAAACCGCACTTCCTCCCCATCTCACTGGGTCAGACTCTCTGAGGCCAAGGCTGAGGCACAGTTAATGTATCATCGTATAGGCTGCATTATCAGTCACCAACTCTCCATTAGCCAGTGGGAACAATGTTTGAAAAAATTAAAGACAGATACTGAAATCCTGACAAAGAAGGTCATGTCTGAGGAAACAAAGGTAGCAGAGCAGAGGTGAGAGAAAAAGAGACTAGAAAGACTTGGAGACGAGAGAAGAGAAAGTGAGAAGAGACAGACATGGTATACGGAGGGAAAACAGAGTCTAGACAAAAAGCAGAAATATTTATGGAAATTGTGGAAAACAAACTGGAATCAGATAGGTAGAAACCACTGGCCCTCACTTTTAAGATCATCATTGTGCAAGTAGTCTTTGTGCAGATCTGAAAAATAATGACTTGCTTTTACAGAAGCAAAGTGAACAAGTAAACCTGTATATTTACTGTTAGTTATATACATTATATATTCATAACACTGTGTCCTTTGCTGCAGTTTGGGACAGTACATTTCTTGAAGACCCCATTTTTTTCATCTTACTGTTTGCACACATCTCACAAATATTAATGACAACACGTACAGAAACTTTTTACAAGTCTTACACTGTTGTGTTTAGCATGCATATTTCACAGCCGTAGCTGCAGTGTCCTGCACATCTACCCATAAGTCTTTGCATTAAACTCTCACACGTTATTGGTGTTGAGAGCGACACCTGTGGGGTCTTCACAGCTTTACAAAAACACTGCATTGTAGGCTCTCTCACTTTTCAAGAACAACAGTTGCAAAGTGTATAAATGAATACACTAATTAAATGAATAGTTGAACAAATTAAACTATTTACAATATTGAATTGACAACTGGCGCTTCAAAATAGCACTTTTTTTCACACATATTAAATTATTGCTGGACAAGATCTTTCATTACATTCAAACTGTTCACTTAAAGCAGGAACTACTTGATTATACCAATCAAAGTTTTGATAAGACATCTTTAGTTTTTATTTATCACAGTGTAACTAATGTGCTTCATCATGACTGTGAGAATCTTTAAAAAAAGAAAATACTACTATTCAATTTACTATTGTGCATTACATATATTGTTGCTATTTTATTAGTGTTATTTAAATGGTAAATGTATTCCCTATAGTTCCCTTCCAAATGGAATTAATAAAGTAGTGCCCATGGCATATACACAATATTTTACTAACAACCCCACAATGTGTCCCATTTTATAGACAGGAATATTAGTAGTGCAACACTACACCTGTTAGTGATGACGAAAAATAATGATGATCATTAGGTGTCAGTGTTTGTTTTTGTGTTTTTTCAAATGTTTTCAAAAGTTTGAAAACATAAAAAAAAAAACTTCACATATATTACTCATTTAACGCTGATATTGTACAAACTGTACGTAGATTTTATGTATATTTATACATTTAGTTGTTTTAAATATTTATTTACAGGATAAATTTGTGTGTAGAGGGGGCTACAACTGCATTTCATTGTGCAGTTCTTTGTTGCATAACAACTTAAAAACTGAATCGTGAACAGAAATCTCTGAAACAACCAAAACTTTTATAATTTCTGAGCCAAATAAATAATAAAGTTATAGCCGGTTTTAGAAAACCTGTTTATATATTTAAAAGTTAAGATAAAAAAAAAAAAGTTTAAAAAAAAAGTGTTTAAACTTGGCTTTTGGTTTTTAGGTATCAGATGTTGGTTTCAGATATTTAGGGGGAAAGGGCATGGTGATGGTTTTGTGTCTCGAGCCCCCTCTCAATAAGCAACTAGGGTGGCGGCACACAGTCACTTGTTAATTCTGGCAAAAAAATACAGAGCAGCCTTAACCTAATGTGTGTTTTTGTGTGTGTGTGTGTGTGTGTGTGTGTGTGTGCTACACTCCCTCTCGAGTCCCCTGGCTCTCAATTTTATCAAAGAGAGCACTAATGACCCTCCGCCTGGTCCCATGTCTTCTCATTGGTTCTTTCTACCACCGCTGCTCGAGCAATACCAGAGGCCCACATGCACGCACGTACGTGCACTGGGCTTGCATCATTTTGAATTTCACTACAGAAATATACTTTAGTTTGTGTAATTGTTCACTGTTAAATGAAACAGACACACACATGCATTCTTTGTTGAATTTGAAACACCTAAACACTCGCATCAAGAACCAGGGGCAGCACATTATATTGCAGTAATTTATTCTTATTTACTTGTTTATAAATTACTTGATTAATTATAGTAAAACCCCTTTGGCTGGCATCAGCTCTTTGATTTACTGCATGCAGCACAGAAACTAAATTAAGGGCTGTGTTCATAAATCTGTCTTCTCTGACAGACTGCTGGACTCTTGTGCCACACAGAGACTCCTCCAACACGTGCGCTTCATTACTGAAGTGCTAGTGTAATTACACTTTGCGTGTTTGCACCACCTACACATCCATCCAATAATACAAAGCTATCAATAAAATTCAATATTGGTTATTTTTCAAACATTCCCTGCCTCTCTGATACGATGGCAGAATCGTTGAACACACCCAAGAACAATATTGATCTGATGTGACAGCAGAGAGGTAGTTTTCTTCCCTTTTAGTTGGATTTTCCTGTAGGATGGAGAATAGGAAGCTGGTCTGTGACAGGGCACATAGCTTCTGTCACAGTAGCGATGTGCTACCTATTTCATATCTCAAAGACTGAGTGAAAAGGTTGCCTGTGTATGTTTGTTTAGTGTGTCAATATGTTCTGTTAATTATGACACGGTTTTCAAAATCATCTGTTAACCTAGCCATTCATCAAAACCCCCACAGCTTTCTTGTGCACATCTAATACTGCAGTAATTTATATGCTATCAATACATCATTCTTTTATTGCTTAAAACAATGTCATTTACGCTACAAACTTGGCGGTTATAATAACCACGCAATACAGACACAGTGAATATATAATGTGGCAATAAAATGACTAACTGTGTGACTGCCTGCTGATGTGTTTTAGCAGCCATCAGAGACCTTCATCAGCTGCAGAAATCTCTCACTCACAGCGTCACTGACTAAAAATGTGAACAAAGCCCGCCTCTTTTACACCTCACCCCTTTTTTCATGCTGAGCTATAGGAGACAAAGACAACAGAAAATCTGCTGAAGATGATAAATGATGGTAAGCAGCAGTGTCATGGAACACGCATCTGCAGTCTGACGACAAATTTCATCTCAGCTTCAGAGGACTGTTTGTGGTTTCCTTGATTTTGTCCTCTCGTTCTGAGACCAAAGCACATGCAGAGTGCATGCATAATGCTGTCTTTTTACAAGCCCGGCACAGCAACCAGTTGCCTCTGTGAGAAGTTTATTTGAAGCCAATTCAGGTTCCTGTGCTCCAAAAATAACTTTCAAATCTAAAATCTCAGCGGGTGACATTTTGAGAATCTTTCTTATGTCGCCTGGCTGAGAAAAAAATTAGTTTTTCTTTGGACCACAGATGACTAATTCCTATTTGGTAGCTTATAAACATAGATCTGCAAACTAACCTATTCTGCCTCCGTGACTATCTCGCACCAACATGCAAGTCCAGAGTCATTTTGTCATCTTTTTTCCTTTGTCCTGAACGTCAGAGGACAGCTTGATCAAAACACAATCTATAGAGTCTCCATCCACAAAAAAGGAAAAACAACTAATGCTCTACTGTCGTTTCATTCATAGATCCACAGAAAGCTTGACAACAGCTATCACCTGTGGATGAGCCAAAGAAAAGGACAGAAAAGATTGACTGTCTAAAGTGTTTTTGTTGATATTTGTGTCAACACTCTATGGGCCAGGGCAAAATGTCAATCACAATTTCCAAAAGCCCAAGGTGATGTCTTCAAATGTCTCGTTTTGTCAAGCCAACAGTCCCAAAACCCAAAGATATTTAGTTTACTATCACATAAGACTAAGAAAAACCGACCACCCCCAAAGCTAAAGCAGCCAAAAAATCATTTAAAGAACAAACTGATAATCAAAAGAGTTGCAGATAAATTGTAAATTGACTTATTGCTACTTTGTAAAACTTGGATTGAGTTTTCACATATGAACCTAACAGTAAAAGTTGAGACCAAATAATGATTACAAGTCAAACCGTGTTTTTTTTAATTAAAGACAATTTTTTGGGCTTTTTGGCCTTTATTAGATAGGACAGCTGAAGACAGGAAGGTGAGAGGGAGAGGTGGAATGACATGCTGTAAAGGGCAGCAAGTTGGAATCCAACCCACGTCGCTGCTGTAAGGACTGATCCTTAGTACATGGGGCACACGGTGAGCTACCAGGGCACCTCACAAGTCAAACCTTTAGCCTTAAATGCTAGAAATCTTCTTCAAAGTGAATCTTTTCTCAGTACAGTGAACCCTCGCTATACCACGGTTCACCTTTCACGGTCTCGCTGCTTCAAGGATTTGCATCGTGCATTGTGTTCTGCATTCTGCAAACATAATCAATGGTGGCATGTCGGTTTATAAGAATCTTTTTGCCCAGAAGAAAAAAGAGCGACAACAACTACCAATAACTATGTTCTTCTCTCGAAAAAAACACACCTGCACTGCGGGCTTTAGAAGAAAAAAAACGCTACAGAGCGGAGTCGGGATGCAGCGGCTCCGTCAGAAGAGCAGGGAAATACACCTGAGTCACGTTTTTTCCTACTGTACTTTGTATCATTTTAAATTGCTGATCTCCGCAATTTGAAGCCTTCAGTTCGTATTGATGATTAAAATTATTATTTTACAGTAAAGTAGTTATTTGTAAAAAAACGTTTATACAGTACTTTTATTTGTTAAACAAATGCTTGTGCCTGTAAAAAGGTTTTGTTCTTTGGTTTCAATGTATTATGGAGTATTTCATCGCATAATAATTGTAAAAAAAATTAAGGTTATTACTTCACGGATTTCGCCTATCACGGGTTCTTCTTGGCACGTAACCCCTGTGATAAACGAGGGTTCACTGTACCCATCTTTCTCTTGAAATGAACCCTAACTGAATTTGATCGTGGTGTAGTTGATTATTCTACATTCTGAGCTTCAGGTCAAGTTCAGTCTGAAGTCATCAAATGTATGGGTCTACGTATATATGCAGTATATAGTTTATATGCAGTCTATATATGCAGTGTCTGTTTTTGTGCACTATTATTATTATTATTACATATTACATTACTACATGTTAAAAAGTGGTTCAACGGATGCTGCTGGCTGAGGGATCTCTAAGGTTTATTCAGCTGAGGCCATAATAAGACGCTCATTTTCTTAGTGCAACTGGAAGAAAAAGTCGATTCTTTATAAGCAGCGTCTGCGCCTGTTTTGTTTAGTTTATCTCCCAGCAGCATTGATTATTAGGTTCCTTTTCTTTTGTCTTTACCTTCATGGATCTGTCTGGGAAACGAGGGGAATATTCAAAAAGAAACCGGGTTTGTTCATCACTGATTGAAAGGAATATCTTCCCCTCATCTTCCCCAATTTTTCCACCATTTCAGCCGGATCTGACAAAACTGACAGGAGAAGAACTTTCTTGCACATTGATTTCATTCTTCATTTCACAAACTGCTGGTGCGAGCTGACTATGAAGCAGAAGAGTCCACAGGTCGCAGCACCTTTACACGACTACAGTACGGTTCAACAAGTCTGAATCTCAGTGCGATCAACACTGTTACCTTTGACAAAGCTTTATCAGGTTTTCAATGCTACAGATGATGCTTGTTTTGAGCAGCATCAGTGGTGTGTAAAAAATGATATTAAATATTCAAAGTTATCAAGAACAGAGTAGCAAAATGTAATGTAGGCTCTCTTTTAACCATTAGTGTTCCCAAAAAAGGCTAACCACTGCTAATTCTAAAAACATAGCATTACATTCCATCCATGCCCGTGATTTCTTTGCTAATGTTTATCATATTCTATCCCACAAAGCTGTCATTTTATGCCTGCAACACATGTTTCGGCATCTCCATCGGCAAAGCTGGCAGCGTGACACAGATGTCTTGAAATCCGTCTGCTAACTCAAGCACGCAGTCCCACATCAGCCGATGTCGGAAATGAAAAGTACTCTGCATAATTTATGCAGCACAGCATCGCCTAAGAGTGAGAAGGTGAACATGCGAAAGTAGAACCAATAAATTACACATGAGGACTTCTCAGAAAACAAACGCAGCTGTAAAAAGGAAGCACCCACCAAAGCCCAAATTAAAACACAAACAAGTGGCGGCTACTCAATCAAGCCCCCGCTGGAAAGGAGCAGCTCTGAATTAGTCGACGTTACAGCTATATTGTTAAGCAATGTTCATCAGATTAAATGTTAGTCTCTCAAGCACATGACTGCCCACCTACTTTCTACCCCTCCCTTTGACCCACTAAACTGGGCTTATACAAATTGTTTCAGTATTCGCTGACTGCTGCTACTGTATAATACAGCAGTCACAGTTTCTGTTATTCCTCCCTAGCAAATTATTCAATTATAGTGCATATATATATATATATATATATATATATATATATATATATATATATATATATATATATATATATATATATATATATATATAAACAAACTCTCTGCCTTCTGCTTCAGCTCTTCATGTTACCCAGAGCCTAATTACGGAGTACGAAAGCACACCATTAAATCTGCCCTGTGTTTGTCGTTGACGAATGCCAGAAAAAAAACATTTCCTGCTGCACAGAATTATGAACACTTGTGAAGACGTAATTGATAGCCTGTCGTAAACATAACTGGTCATTATTGGGATGTTTCAACTTCAATATAATCTTTCCATATTACAGTATAGCAACAGAGTGGCACTATATGCATCAGTTTTTTTCTTTTGGAAAGCAGGCAAAACCTTTTTTTCATCTAGCTAATTATTGTGTGTATTGCAATATCATGTCTGCAAGAAATGAAAGACGGTGGCAGAGTTTGAATCCAGAGGGAGGAGTTAATTCCACCCATGTTAAAAGAAATACATGGACTCTCTGTTATAAAATCTTGTTAGCTTTGTGAAGCTGTCTCTGAGCAGCCTGTCACAGCAAATCACTGTGAGCCATTGTCTTCACACCTTGAGAGATGTTGGCACACTGGATCTCAATATAGTATGTATTGTCTGTGATTACTGCATTTGTCTTACATAATGAAAATAAAGTAATTGATTTGATAAGCTACCCCTGTGCCGCTCAGTCTCAACAATCCACACAGAGAGAGAGGAAAATAAAGAAAGATTTGCTGTCACATAACACTTTATACACCTGTTTGAATTTATGGATGTCATACAAGATCGGCGATCTCCGTAGCAACAGACCAGACAGACCTACTGACCAATCAATAATTCAACCTACAATTTCCCTGGTGCCATAACCACTCTGCATTTGTTAAAGGGTAAGAAGAACAGGGAGAAGTTGGGGCTGATGGGATACAGAGAGCAGCAGTGGCTGGAGAGGATGTCAGATCCAGTTCTCATTAGGGCCATGACAAAGTCTCCCAGGCCTAGTGTTGGAGGACGAGTACCTCGTGGACCACTGAGCTAACAGGTACCTTCCTGTGTGGGCACTGAGAAACTGCAGGAAATCTCAAAGATGTTTTTAAAGTCTAAGAGATAAAAACTGTCTGAGACTGTCTGTTAGTTACATGCAAATGGCTGAGATATCGCAAGACTGTGTGGGTGATGGATTAAAGTTTTCACACATACTTTCGTTATACCCTGTGCCTGCAATCACAGACAAAATCAAAAACTTTAAAGCACTGCTAGATTCGATCAGAGGTTGCACTGTTCATCAATACAAAGGTACTGTACTACAGTAGTAGTGGATTAAACAAAAGTATGTCCTTTGGTTAACTGCTATTGGATAGGCCATGCAGTTCCTAAACTCTAAATGGTTAACCCGATTGAGAATTTGACAGCAAATTTCATGGAAGTCTGTCCATTAGATTGAGATATCTTTGGTCCAGAACTGACATTTTGGATGAAAGTGGCAATTGGAAAACTCAGTGGAATGTCCAAAATGGAAAAAGTGAATACATTTTATGGTAAAATTGCCAGGTCCTACATCACAGTATTGGTCAAGTTGAAACTTTGACCTGATAATGGTACTACATGAATGTTCAGGGGATGAACATTATACAATGATACGAGGATCATGAGGATTTATCCTCTGGGGACCAAAATCTCATCTCTCCAACACTTAAATGAAGACTGACATCTGCCTGTTAATAACCACTGCCATTTTTTAGTGCAAATGGTTGCCTCAGTCCATCTCTGAATTTATCTGTATGAAAGGTTCCACACCTCCACCTCCAAGACATCTCTAAATGCTGGTCAATAAACATAGCTGCAAATACCTGTTCATTCTGCAAAAGAGATACACAAGATCTAAGAAAAGAGCCATTAGATTAAACAAGAGGAGTAATGAGATTGGAGGAACACAATGCCTTGAGGGGGTGAAGGATAAAGTGTAGAAAATAAAGCAGTCACAGCATCAGTGGGAAAGAAAGAGTGAGAGAGAATGGGGGTGGCTTGTGTCTGAATCCTTGACTGGGATAAGAGGAGGCAAGGGACGATGAGGAAGATCAGATTTGGGTTATCTGTTTGGCCTAGCATGTATCTACGGTTCAGCTGGCGATAGGAGCTACAGTAGCTGTTTGTCGAGTGAAAAAGAGAGAGAGAAATGGGGCTTCTTTTAAATCTCCTGATGGCAGAGCCGGCCTTCAAAGCATCGCCAGCTTCCTCAAAGACTCGACTCAGTGGAGGCTATGGCCACTGTGATGCCATGCTTGTGGGTGAGCGATTGTAAGTATGTGGAGGCGAGAGAGAGACAGTCCTCTTCATCTGTAAATTAGGATGCCATATAGGGTTGCACGATATTGGCTAAATTTGATATTGCGATATCGATATTAAGTTGATATATCTTGCACACCTAATGCCATAAAACATGCTTTCAGAGATGAATGCTTATGGCATGAATCCTTCATTGGTGCTTCTACAGGAGGTTAGTGGCAGTGGCTGACAATGAGGAGAAAGGTGGCAAGGAGGTACAGCGGTGTAAGCAGAGTGCACTCGGAGGCCACGGATATGCTGTCACGCATGTCAGTCCAAGGACCATATGCTGTCATTTAATTTCACTGTGCCTCTGAAGGGTGGTGTCTTTGGAGTAAAGTTGCTGCCCTGAATGACAAAAACTCTGTGTAATCTATCCTCCTTAAAAAAAGCTTGTACATAATCACCAATCCTCCATACAGTCTGTGAAGAAAAGGCAATTCAGCTTAATTCAGTGCACAGGCTGTGTAGTGTAGATAACTTCCATTCAAAACCACAAAATTTCACAGCTTTTCCAAGAAAATTTAAACGAGTAAGACACTCAATTCCACAAGTTCTTCAAAAGGGGTAAAAGCAAAGGCAGCAGCTCACTTAAAAAGATACGTAGACATTTAAAATGTAAATAATAAATTAAAAATGGGGATATGTTTAAGAGGTTAAGGAATTTCCTCAGTGAAAAACTATTCAAGATAATGATATTATATATTTATTATAATGTATTTTGTCAATGGATGTTTTATCTATCTCACACACTATAATGTGAGTCGTAATAAGTGTTCCAGTGCTGCAGAACTCATCTGGAAATGCAGGGTGTGGTAGTCTGTTTTTGTGGCATGCTTTAATTAAGCTCTGCACGCTTGCAACCACAGCAGGAGTGGCAGAATGTGGCAGACAAGACTGATATGAGAACTGTAGAAATGGGTCATGTAGGGGTCATGCCCTGCTTCAGTATCAGGCAATTAAGCCACAAATCTAATGCAATGTTTCCAACAAATTCCATTAAAAAAAAAAGAGTAGAGTTTTGATGCCCACTCTTGAAAATGTGCTGCAATCCTATTTTCTTTTTCCCCTACCTGCAATGAGAACATGTTTTATGACATTTACCTTGGCCTCCCACAATACACAAGGTGCCTTCATATCTGATGTAGATGGTATGATAATGCTTGGAGGGTTTTTTACCACAGCAGAGAAAATTAAATGTCTGCCTTCTACAAGCCTGCTAGAAGGTTAATTTTCTAGATCACGTATCTTGTACACCAATCTTTTAAATCTTTTAGTTTAAGACAAATCCCTTACTGTAAAATCACCTTTTAATAACAGGCTGCTTGGTCAACATGCTGGTTCATTGGGTGCAAGAAACTCAAGACTTTCATCCTGCTGGGCAAGCCTGAGGTCAAGTGTACATGACTGTCCTTGAGCAAGACAATGACAACGTTTGCATGCACATGATATTCCCGGGTTTGGCCCTTATTCCGAAAAAGACAATATTCCGGCTAAGCTGTTGACATCGCTAATGAAAACCGTAAACAACCAAGAGGCTGTGAACTGCGGTAAAAACTCTGATTGAGAAGCATATTACGAATGCACTGTATACAGTACATGTCCAAAGAATGCCTCTAAAACCTGAATAATACCTGAATATCGCACGTTTTAATCAGAAAATGCTATATTCCGAAAAAAGGCCTTATTCGGAATATCCAACGGGAATATGCTCTTTACATGACCTGTATCAAATTCAGAATATTGTCATATTGGGAATAGTGTAATATTGGTGTGCATGTAAAAATACAATAAATCTGCAGCTGATCCTCTGCTCTGAGGAGCAAAGTGAAATGACACATTCCCTGCAGGCTACAGTAAAGAAATACAACAAAAGAGGAAGCCCCTTCACACAAAACACTGTGTATGTAAACTCTCTAAAAAGACATCAACCACAAACATGCCTTCGGGCTTTTGTCAGCTTCTGTTTAACAGCACTACACAGAGGCATTGCTGATGATATGCCATTTGCCTGTAATCTAAAATGCTAGTTGTTGCACTCAAAATCAAATCATCACCTTAGGATATGAAACATATGGTAAAATATCTCTCGATCTATCACAAGCGTTAAAATGGATCCTATTGAGTCCACATTGGGGACCTACTTAGATGGCAATGCGTTCTTCTCTCTGATTGGCCTGGCAGGCGTACATGTTGTTGCCATGGTTTTGGCTGGGGCTGCGCTGCAGTTTTTGCTAGCTCCATCTGTCTTGGGTGTCAGCTGGGTGGAAAACACTGTGATTCCACTCATTTTCTCACTGGGGGGGGGCATCCATCCTGCTGCCACTCCCTCTGTCTCCGCGCTGGCACACATCAACACAATTCCCGACTCAAGTTCAGACACACAGCTCGACAGTAAAAAGGATTGTTATTTGGGGTTGGACATGCTTTATCAATTTGAAGGCAAAATAATATTACGAAAGCTGAACAGATTTACTTGACTCCTGCCAAAAGACCCAGGTGCAGGAATCAGGCACCGGGAGTGAGGAAAACAAATAAATACTATGGAGCTATTCTGAGCCCAAAGAGAAAGGAGGTCACTCATATGAGAAAAATGTTAACCCGGCTTAAATTTTATAAAGAAATTTACATGCCAAACTGCTGCACATTCTACATTCCAGTTTCCTTTTATACACATATACACATGCTAATGTTGTTTTTACCTGCTTCTCCTACACACACAGCTGTGTTGAAGAATTTAAGCCAGTTTCTCTGACATCACTTATTGAGGTTGTACAAGACATGAAACCTATGGAGGTTTTTAATATTACCATTGGGGCGAGTCTTCTTACTCTTTTTAATTCCTGACTTACTTTAGGTTCTGTCCTAGCTGCCTTTAAACATGCTGTGGTCAGGCCCCTACTTAAGAATCCTAATCTTGACCCTACAGTGCTGTCCAATTTTAGACCAGTCTCTCATCTGCCTTTTCTTTCAAAGGTTTTAGAAAAAAATGTTTTTATACAGTTACAAGTCTTTTTACAACTGAACTCTGTTTTTGAAAAATTTCAAATCTGGTTTTAGATAACGTCACAGCACTGAGTCTGCACTGTTGAGGGTACATAATGATATTGCCTTGTCCGTAGATGCCGGGAATCCTACTGTTTTAGTCCTTTTGGACCTCATAGCGGCGTTTGACACAGTGGACCATGCAGTCCTCCTCTCTCGCCTTGAGAATTGTGTAGGCATGGTTCAGCTCCTATCTGTCAAATAGGAGCTTTTCTGTTATGATTGGTGACCTCTCACTTTGTTGAGTTGTTCCTCTCTCTTGTGGGGTACCACAGGGATTCATTCTTGGCCCTATTCCGTTTTCTTTATATATGCTGCCTCTAGGGGCAATTGTAGGAAAGCACAACCTATCTTTTCATTGCTACGCAGGTGATTTGCAAATCTATTTGCCTATGAAAGCAAACAACAGTGTCACATTAAACTCCCTGCTTAGTTGTATCACTGATATTAAGTTCTGGCTTTCAGAAAACTTTCTTAATTTGAATGAAGGTAAAACCGAGTGTATTATTTTCAGTACTCCAGGCATGCAGAATGGTCCAGCTTTGAGTCTGGGAGCTCATGCATCATACACTAGATCAGCTGTCAAAAACTTGGGGGTTACTTTTGATTGCAGCATGAAATTTGATAAGCAGATCAGTAATGTTGTTAAAATTAGTTTTTTCCAGCTTTGTCTGCTGGCTGAAGTTAAGCCTTTTATGAGCAGGCACGACCTAGAAAAGGCTATTCATGCTTTTATCAGTTCAAGGTTGGAATACTGTAACGCTCTCTATGTTGGTCTGAATCAGACGTCCATCTCACACCTTCAACTTGTGCAAAATCCTGTTGCTCGCTTTTAACAAATACATCTAGACATGCACACATCCCTCCCGTTCTCTACACCCTGCATTGGCTCAAAGTGCGTTTTTTAATACGTAGCAGTGGTGTGACAATTTCATGCTTTTGTTTCTTTGTAACCTTTTCTGATTTTACTGTATTCTATGTTCACTATTTCTATTGTATGATGTGATTTTACTCATTCTGTTAAGCACTTTGGACACCTGCTGGTTGCTGTAAAGTGCTATATAAACAAATTTTGATTGATTGATTTTTTGATTGATTTTATTCCCAATAATTTTCCATACTTGCATATTTTCTAGAGTATTTGTATATGTAAAATTAGAAAGTCTGGACGAGTAGTGTCTGAATAAATCAAGTTTGACTCTATCCAAACCTATTGTTACTAGGACTATAGTCCTAGTAGCAATGGTGCAGTATTGACTGTGTGCCCACTGAGGCAATGCCAGAGCACAGCCATGCTTGAGGGCATCGGGCTTGTAGCTTTTCCACCTGAGATTAGCACCTGTAAAACTGTGGTCACTGGGCCTTAGCCATTTCTCTGGGAACATGCCGATATGATTTGGTCTGGTTTTTCCTTGGGGTGTTGTTGATTCTGTACAAATGTAACTTGTGTTACATTGGAATTCAGATTTTTGGACATACCAACAAAATATAGTCAGACCACTACCTAGAAACAGAAATTGCACTGCACCAGCTGGAAAAAAGACTGCTTCAGGCATGACCAACAACATAAATATACGCAAATCATTCTGACACTCTTCTTAGGATTGCTGGGAGTGTTGACCTATCACAAGAACTGGAATATCTTTGGGCTGAAGACGCTGGGCTGAATATCCTTACGAGATGGTGAGTAATGGTGTCTGATACTCCCCAGACCCCTCAATGTGCGAGACCCCAGGGTCATCTGAGGGTCCCCTGTCTTGCAACAAATGTCACAGCTCATAGATATTGCATGGGTCTTCGCCCTTTGATGCTAATTGAACATTACTGCTCACCAAGTTAAAGAGGAAGTGCAGGAGGAGCAGAAAAGGAGCGTGAAGATGGAAGGTGGGAGGGGAAAGTGAAAAAGTAGAGAAACGTTTGCATAATAGCTAAAGAGAAAGGACTACATACATATATTATGGTATGCACAAAAGCCATGCATATACCATTTCCAACGCATTATTTTTTATAAAGGTTTTTTTTAAAGAACATGAGGTGAGAATATGTGCACCTCAAGGCTTCTTTAGACCATGTGAACACAAGACTTTCTAAGGTCAGCTGCAGGTGACGTGATAGGGAGATGAAACATAAGTTGAGAAATGGAATCAAAATAATAAAAAAAACAGTTAATTCATGTTGTCATCCAAGTTTTTTTATATCCCTGTGTTTATGGTTATTTCACATTATCCTCTATTGTGTACATCTGTTTTGATATCGGCTCTATAAATCGAATGAATAATCATAATCTGACCTTTATTAATAATGATAATTGAAGTATTACCTAATTATTATTAGTGTTAGAGAACCTTGCTGATGTGTCACAATCTTTAATATTGCACTTATTCTTTGCAGTAATTTTAATTGACAGAAGTGGTGGAGCAGGCGTAAGTAAGCTATAGTCCAATCAATACTGGATTCATGAGGAATATACAAATATTGATATTAGGGGGTTTAAAAGGTTATGTAAATGTGATTTACAGTAAATAATGTGAATGCATATTTCTTTCTTTGTGCTGTGTCTTCTGACTTTGTAAACACAGCCTTAACTAAAAACATCAAACTCTACACAGTTGTGTGCCTTAGAAAAAAAAAAGAAACAGAAAAGGATGGATAGAATATTGTTCAGAAAGCCAGATTTGAGTGTGATGCACCTAATCAATATCCTCTCTGGAGCAAAACATATTTGTCAGCCAGTTTAGATGAAATTGAAAACTATGCCATTTATTCCTGAAAGTGAGCTGCTTGATCACACTTGAAAAAAAAAAAATACTTAAAATCTGTGAGGTCATGGACTCAGAGCTAACAGGCTAACACCACCCACTAGCATGCTACCATTCACAGGCAGCCCACCGTCTGTGAGGAACATTACTGTTACTCAGCTCATTGAAGAAATGTGCCCATAAAGTGGGACTGTGTTGGGGGCTGACCCTGACGAGCAATAGTGAGGCAGAACTCCACCAGGCGGCCATCAGTTCTCCACTCGGCTGAGAGACAGCTGTTGATCGCATGAGGAGGTCCTTAATCGATGAGCCAGCAGAACACTGCTACAAAAAGGGTCCGACTTTGGTGCTTTTGTGCGTGTGTGTGTGTGTGTGCGTGCGTGCGTGCGTGCATGCGTGCGGCTGTGTGTGGTTGGCTCTGTGTTGGGAGTCAGATGTTTAAATATTATTTATTGATGCGTAAAACAATCAGCTTAACGCAACGCTACATTATCAATTATTTGCCATTCTGTAACGGTAGAGCAAATCCTGCACAGAAGAGTGTGAATGTATGTTTGTGAAACTGCACTTTAACATTTGAGGGGAATAAATGTAAAGTGTTCATTTGGAGATACGTGTTCTTATATTCTGTAAAAAGACAAATCTGTGCTTTGTGAAAGTCACCTTGGTGTGGTTATTTCACTTAGGCCTGCCAAAGTCAGCAGTAATCAAGAGAGCGCTTCATGCAGAGTGGCATTCGTTAATGTCCCAGCCCAGGCAGGACACCCAGGCTTTGTTGGGAGTCACAGGTTCCATCGCCCTAAATAAGCCTGCTGTCTCCATTGAGGCTGTGAGAGCAGGCTGCTGGTCAACTTGTATTAATTTCAGAGGGCTGCAGGAACTTGCTGTGTCCACAGTCGTGACAATAGCAGAGCCAAGGTGTCTCCTGGGAAGGCATGCTGTTAGTCATGCCACAGTAATGTCCACACAGGAGGCTTAGCATTTCTTTTTTTTCCCTTTTTTTCTTACTTTCCAGCAGCACCTGGTACAGCTACGGCTTATTCCAAACAGCAGTGGCATGTGCGAAGAGCTCAACTGTCTTTGTAGGAGTATGTGCAAGAGAAGAAAAAGCAGGAGTGGTAGTTGGCAGCTCCTGTGTGCACCCAGTTTGAGCTGGCTGATGTGTCACATTGTGAGGGCAGCTACCTGCTTGGCAGCTGCGAACTGTCTTAACGTGGCCCTGTTTGTCACTTGCCTTCTCTTTCTCTCTTTGTTTTTCCCTCTCAGTGTCAATTCTTAGAGCAGTGAACCACCAATTTGCCATCGCCTCAAACATCCCAATTAGCAGACAGACACAAAAACAACTTAACTGCTCGCTCAAACTTAAAAAAGCTGAGTATAAAAACATTGGAGAGGCCATTAGACATTTGGAATTAGACATGTGTGTAGAGAGGAGAAGCTATTTTCACATGTGGAATGCAATTAAAGTGGCCTGAGTGTCTGGCAGTAACTGTACCTGAGTGCACAGCTTCACAATTACAGCTTAATTATATAAAAAGAGTTTTTTCTCCTATTGTTATTTTTTTAAGTTTTCACATTTTATTATCTTACTCTCTCTCTTGAATATTACAAACACACTCACTAGGTGTGAACAGTTCAGTACAATTGCATGCTTTGTATTTTCTTTTTTTTAAAGATTATTTTTTGGGCATTTAGGCCTTTACTTGGATGGGACAGTTTAGACTTGAAAGGGGAGAGAGCAGGGGTATGACATGCTGCAGGTCGGGTGCTGCGACGCCGTGGAGTAAACCTCTATATATGGGCTCCCGCTCTACCAGGTGAGCTAACCAGGCGCCCTGCTTTGTATTTTTCATTTCTCACAGCAGGATTAGGCTACATTTACTAATCCCCTGAGAAATATTAGAGCTATTTCAAACTTAGTTATTATACAGCCAACAAAACTATCCAACCAGAGGTGAAAAGAAATTTCCAAAATACTGCATTCAAATTTTGAGGTACTTGGACTATTACAGTTTCAGTAAATGGAGTTTGCTTAGTTGCCATGGAGATAACATGGCTGTAATACATTGTTGTGGACTAAACTACCCGACAGTATATATATATATATATATATATATATATATATATATATATATATATATGGTAGTTCAAATCAACAGCTCAAATATGAAAATGTTAATACACAGATCAAAATTATCGAACAGCCTAAAAGAGGCCATACCTGCACAATTAATTATACTTTGATGAAAAAAACAATTCTGACTTTTGTTGTTGTATTTTTATATTTTGGTAATGCTATTTTTACTTGAGTAAATTATTGTTATTATTAACAGTTTCTCCAACACACCTGAGAAAGCTACAAGAAATAATGAGGTGTGGGGTCAAAAGTTTAAGAAGCATTGGAGAAGAATGAGAGAGAGCTTTTCTTACTTTAGTGAAATACCTTGAGCGGATGGCAGACTCCGTGTTCGTGCTCCATGGGCAAATTGTGAGGATATGGACGGTGCCAAAACAATGTTTGGCACAAAAACAAAGCACTTCCTAGCCCCACTATGCTGGCGCTCTGCCCGGTCACTGCTGGCCTTTGCCGGTTTCAGCCAGCTTCTCCACTTTGAAGCTGCATTTTCTCCCCATGAATGTCTGACAGGCAAATCAAGACATGTTCCCCTCACTGAGTTACAACGCAGGTTAACTTGATCAATGCAATCACAGAGCTGGCTACAAAATTGTACTAAGATGGGGTTCATTGAGGCCCAAATTAGCATGCAACTTCAAAGGGGAGCACACTGATTGGCTCTGATTGATATCATTATGAGAGCAGTGATTGTGTAGCCACTGCTATTTTCGACAGTTGGCTGTAAAAAATAAAAATACCTTTTTCTCAGGAAGAAAGAGGAAGCCTTGACCTAACATAGGAGCTGGGAGCAGAGCGGAGGTCACCATGTGTTCATTTTTTTGGCTGTAATGAAATGTTGCGCTCGAAGAAATTTGTCCAATCTCGGCCCACAAAAACAGTTTGGATGATGGGAGAGGAATTGGTGGCAAATGAGCTCAAAGGGAACAGAAACTGGTGGAATTGGTCACCGGACAATTGACGAGTGTTCTCGATGATGTGGATGCGGAGGACGCAGGTGGAGTCGGGCAGAATGGCGGTGAGGTTTCTTGTTGGCTCCTGGGATGTATAATTACAGGGTAATGGAAAGATCATGTCTGAGGTGATGCTCATACATTTCATTTTTAATTTGAACAGACGATGCATGAGTGGTTCACAGCCTAGGTGTGAGGACACCACAGCAAGCGTCGCAAGATAACTGAAGGGATAAAAAGAAAAAACAGTAAAATGCTGTTGTGAAATGGTCTCAGTTTGGTTAGGTTTAGGCATCAAAACTACGAAAGATTGTGGTCTGGGTTAAAATCAGTACATTTGTTACGTTTCTTCACTTCCAATTATGGCTCCGTTTGATCTGTTAAGTTAAAAAACTAGAAGTCTTCTGTTACTTTTTTCGCCAAAGTGGACCCAAACCCCAATCTCTGGGTGAAAGTTCTGTATTCACAGTTTGGTTACATTTAGTTACAAAAACTACTTGTTTAGGTTTTAGGCACCAAAACAGGAGAGGGCAGTCTGCTGCTACCCCTTGTTACACATTGCATACAGTATAATTTTATAATTTATTTTTTATAATTTATAATCTTCATTGATCCCCTATAGGGAAATTACAATTTACACTCTGTTGTTATTACACACAAGCCTGAAATACACACACATGCTCAGGTCCTATACATGCACTAATGGAGAGATGTCATTGCATCTAACCTTAGATTTAGCCCTAAAATCATGCAGTGTCAAAAGAAAAAAAATAAAGATTAGGAAAAAAAAAAGTGCTGGTTCCTGCAGCAGAATCATCATTTCCCACCAAAATAAGGGAATGGGAACTACTCTTCATTGTTCATTCAACTACACTCATTGTTGTACATATCACAGTGAGATTAGGCTCCAACTGTAACTGTCACAGTAAACTAAAGTCACACATCGTTTAAAAGAAACTGGCAAGATTCATATTTCAAGGGAATAAAAACAAAGCAAAGCATGACATCAAATAGCTTTGAGAATCTGATCTTGAATGGAAGGTATGAAAGATGAAGCGGATGCTTTCTCGTTTGGCTTGTTTGACACTTTTGAAAAATGTCAGTGCAAGAGAGAAAAGAGAAAGTAAAGTGGCCGCTGGCAGAGAGGTGTCCCAGAGCATCATGGGTTGACACACTCAGCAGCTGCCACCACCTTTAATGCATTGTGAGGACATCAAAACAAATATGCCCCTGTCTCTTGCCTTCCAGTTCCCTTAATCTTGTGTAATGCTCTGCTGCCAGGTTGCCATGGATACAGGTAGGCTATACTAAGTGAGAAAGAGAGGAGGAAGAGGGCTTAACTATGAACCTGTCCTAAACTAATGACTTTTTTACCACTTTAATCATCATGTGATGTGAGAGTGACTAACACAAGTACAGTAGTTTTGTGAATAGCAGCAGCCGTTATGATCATTAGTGGCAAGAATTATGCTTTTGCAGCAGTGATTATGAATAGGTAGACCGTCACAGTGGCTACACCCGCAATTGTTTTTTAATGCAGCTGCACACACATTGTTCAATTATGCTTTCTAAAGCAGATAATCTACATAAATGTATCCTTCTCCCTGCACCGTACTACATCTCAAATGTTAAGATGAATCAGACAATGCAGGCTGTTCACTTATCAAAAATGTCAGCGTGAAACAGAGCTTAGCAGCTGACCCAGCTTCAGCCCAGTCAAAAGCTTTGTCCTGTTTAGTGAATTCATCATTTCCATCTTAATGGGAGCATTTGACTGACACCTGCCATCTCGAATTGCAGGCTTATGTCAGAAAGCAAATCTGTGTGTGTGTATCTGTGTGTGTGTGTGTGTGTGTGTGTGTGTGTGTGTGTGTGTGTGTGTGTGTAAAGAAAGTCAGCAGGTCTGAGGCAGTCAAAAATAGAGAATGAAAAAACAGACTTTAAGTTAGGGTTGGATATTATTTTTTTTTTCTGATACCAGTGCTAAAACAATATTTTTAAAATGGTGCCGGTGCCTCACCAGTGCCTGAACCGAAATATATATAATATATTTATAATGTATACAACAATTTAAAAAAGGAGCACAAAGCAACAGTTGGCGACACAAAAAAATGGCTTGTTTATTGCTAAGGCCATATGGTCAAAATTAAATTGATTGAACAATAACTTATTTCACCAGTAAGTTGCACCAGAAGGGAAAAGGGTATTTTACAATAACTTATAATGCGCCACAAGGCTGGCGAGTTTCAAGTGAATGCACTGTCTCTGCTGGTTTTCCGACAAGAATCCTCTACAGGGAAATACTGTCACACTTTACACCACTTAACTTAAGCTGTCAGCATTGTCATACTCATATCATACTATTGTTTTTAATCCAGCCAACCCTAGTCTGAGTACAGAGTGTCTATGTAGGTTAAGTAATCAAATAGTTGATCCACAGAAAGTGAAGTATTGTAATTATTATAGTATTATAATTGTTAAATATTATATTATTGATTTGATTATGATATCTCAGAGTGCAACACATTTACGTATTTGCTATATGTCCCTAATATACAGACTGAAATAGGTTTTGTCTTTTGCTTAAGCTGCTTGGAATAGTTCGCACAATTCAGAATGTGTAGTATTTTTTTAACAAACAAATCAAAACACTTGCATTGCTTTTTTTCACCCATTCACTGATTTTTCACTATTTGTAACATCATCCATTCGAGACTTAACAATTGGAAAAAAAAAACTATATTGAAAATAAACATTAGCTTGTAGCTCTGTACTGCATGTGTGCTTTTGTAAAAGGAGACACAGAAAAACACAGATGGCAGGATGGTCAACGTTTCTGCCAGGCCAATCAACTGCATCTCCACAATAAAGTGATTTGCGGTAGACGGTGAGGTGGGGGGGTGCAGACACTGAGCAAAATGTGAGTAAGTATCCTAATGTAATGGCTAAGTGGCCAGAAACCAGCAGTCCCTCCATCTGCCCCTGATGGAGTGATACATCGGCTCATCTCCTTGTGTTAATCAGACCCAAACCAGCTGGAAACTAAAGCCATGTACAATCTGTCCACTGGACTGCAGAGGGAAGAAAAGAAGAAAATACTTGTTGAATGCAAATTGTACTTTATTTTCAGCAGGCTTGGGTCACCATAAACAGCCATAGTGTTTTACCTTACATATCTCAACCAAAACCACAATCATCGCTACCCATTCAGGGCACATTAAACAAGAAGTAAACCAAATCTTTCTCGTCCTTTTTGCTCTGAGCCATAATAAATGCGTTATTGAGTTACTGTATGTGTGTACATACGAAATGTGAAGCAACTTTTCGCCTTGCAAAATTCTCCTTGTTGTTTGAGAAATAATTCAGCTTGCATGAACATGTTTTCCCACAAAAACCTGTGCTGCCTAGAACAGATTTGCATCTTCCATTCACATTTTTCTATTGACTTTGTATGGGTGAAAAAAGAAGTCTAAAATTCACTTTGCGTTCTGACTGAACACACTTTTGTTTGTGAAGCAGCTATAGCTTCCTGTAGCCTTAGTTACCAACACTAAAAACAGTAAAGTCCTTAGTGAGTAAAAATAGGTCAATACCTATCCATTTGAACACTTGTATTTAGGACCAGATCAGTCTGAAATGTTTCAGGGAGGATTGGTAAAAGAAAAATAAATAGGAGGTACACATGACAAACGCTCAATTGCAGTTGGATACTAGAGTAGCATACGTCCTTGTTTACTCCTGCAATGAATAAAATGCAGGAGGATGAGAAAAGAGAATCTTTCTTCACAAAAATCATCTGTTGAGTGTTTGTTGAACATTTTGTTTCTTTTATTTGGATCCCCATTAGCTTTAGCATAAACTAAAAGCTATTCTTAATATATGTAATCACTGTGAAACAGTAAAATAAGCTTTATTTATCTGTGTCTACTATACAATGATAAATTCAAATACAAAACAACTGGTCTCAACTTCTGACAAAAAAAGGTTTGGTTACGTTGTAACCATGGTTCTCTAAGTGAAGAGACTATCTCTCCAGCGTACATATGGAATAAGTATTAGTGTAACTGTTACTTATACAGGAGAGAAGCCAGTCATTTAAGTTTATGGCAAAACCTTTCAGTGCTGGTTTTTCATTTTGTGACTTTCAGTTGAATAAAGGAATATTTTTCCAGTCTTATTTCTTCATTAAAGTTTTCTTTAAAGTAGTTTTATAATCTCATCTCGAGCTCGTGAACCCAATCTCGTGTCTTGTCTTGTCAGTTGGGCAATACATAATTTGTATCATATTTGTGTGACATCTACCACCTGGATACACTACCATGATGATAAAATACCTTCTTTGCAAAGATGGCAGTTGTCCTACTTTCCAGAAAAGAGAAGTTCTAGGCTTTCAGCACAGTTAATACCTGTTCTACACATTACTCTCTCCACTTGGGAACAGGCCCAGAACTGTAGGCTTACGCCGGCATGCATATAAACTAATATATCAAACTCTTTTTCACCCCCCAATTGTCAGAATGCAGTTCTACTCAGAGTTATCCGTTCACTATCCCAGAGCCACCAGAGTGTGTGAACACAAAATACTTTTTGTAAAGTCAGCATTCATCTTCACCTGTACATAAGGAAGCAGAATGTAGCCTGATATGAATGTCATGCACATACAGCAGCATTTTTCGTAATGTATGAAGAGGAAAGTTTCAGAGACTGGCTTATAAAACTGAACAGTAAATGACTGATGCTCTGCTTAACCAGAGCGACTACTATTAAAATGTTTCTTTCCCTGGAATAATAAAGCACAGCATTGCCACACAGATATTGTATTTCCTGCATGACTAGTCAGGCAGACTGTAAGCCCAGACGTTCGTTGAGACTGATAGGCGAATGGCTTCCAAAACCCAGCACTGGATGTTGCAAGGCATGGCTGTAAAACACTCAAATTGATTTTTTTTTAGTGTTTGTTTTGCTAGGGATGTTTTTTTTATAACCATTAAAGTGTGATCTGTGCTTGCCATAAGTAAATGGGTTCTCTGGCTTCAATCAGACCACCCACAGTGACCAGCTGCACGTCAACAGCAGAAGCAGCAACCACCAGTCAACCGATGGCCATACTCAGCCTCACTAAGACAGCAACTGCACCATGGGATTGTAAATATTAAATGTAGAGAATGAAATAAAAGATTAGGAATCATAATTCCAACTGCCAGGTGGCTGAAAGCAATCAATCATGGGAAATCGCAGTAGAAAAGTCTATTTTTTAATCTCATCCCTTCATCCCGATGGACTACAGCACCGCAACAGATAACTGAGGTGAAAGAAAAATACCAATGAGATTCTACTGGCAGATAAAGAAAGAGTTGGAGAGGAACAGTATTTCATTTACATACTGGCAAAAAGGAATATAATTTATCGTCAGTTTACAGATGGAAACTATTCGAAAAAGCCCTGAAGAATTTGTGTGAATAGTTCTGCAGCCATAAGGGACCATGAACTCAGATTCAAGAAATACAACTCAAATGGTCTTGTAAAGATGGAAGAAGGCAGCATAAAACTTAAAGAGGGCACAAATGTTTCCTGCTTGATTCATCGTACTGTTTTGATTAGTTGTGTACTGTATGTGTTCTTTAATTGCCTGCAGAGGCAAATAAAAGAGCGAGAGTTTGAGAGAACGAACTGTGTCACTCAAACACTAAGATATATAACCCCCCATCCCCCTTGCCAAAGGCGTGCTGTGAACACAGACTCTCCCACAGGCCCGAGGGTACACTGTTTCACCATCCCTCTTTCTTCAGATGCACAGTGAAGCATAACTACTTCAGGTGGCGTTTGTGAACTCACTGCAAGGCAACTTCACTTTGTGTGCAGCTTAGAGTTGCACCATTGCAACTGAATACCAAGGGAGGGGAGAAGAAAGAAGCCATGCATTCAGCTGGCAGGGACGTGGAGTAATGCTACCACCAAGAAAAAGGAAAAGGGGCAGAAATGAGATAAAAAGGGAAACATTAAGAGGGTGAAATAGAGTTTGAGCAAAGACAACTTAATGTTGCAAGTCATGACTGCAACTTTGGTACAAACTCATTTTTTTTTTTACACAAGACAGTATATTATCATTGCATCTCTCAGGAACCGTGTCTGGACATGTCCTTTTGATTGACGGCCGAAGGACGTCTTGGCAGAAGCAGCGAGACAGGGCTCCATTACCCGCACAGCGAGCAAAAGGACATGCACTGCAGCCGTGATGATACATTTATGTCCGGGAAGGGGCAATTTGTTGGTGAGGAAGAGCGAAGAGCAGTCGGCCCGGCTCTAACAGCCGTTCATCCTCCCCAATCACCTGCTCCAAGGGGAGTGCTTCCAAATCGCTGCTCTACCAAGAGGCCCGGCCCATTAGTTGTGTTAAACTAAATATGAAGAAACAGATCAATTACCGCCTCCACCTGGAATCAAGATAATGTTTTAATGCGTACATGGGTGTTTCTCTATACATACCTGTGTATGTGTGAATGGCTGCATTGTGGCTGGTGGTTTGCTGATCCACACACAATCCTGCAGCTGTTTGTGGTGAAGATGATGCTAAGCCAATAATTTACCTGATCTATGATCCAGACATGGAGGTTCCTCCAGGGAACAAGTGAGGATGATAAATAAATGAGTTTCCTCAGACTGCAAAAGGGGAGATTTCTTTCATTATTTTTATCTAATTGATTACTGCATGAAGTCTTTCTAACCTGTCCCACAATTAATGCGCTGCTTTTTATGTGCTTAATTAATGGCCACTGCAGCTTCATGAAAAACACACACTCAATTACACCTGGAATTGAAAAGCCCCGGCAGTCTAGAGCAGTATCGCTGCGCTGGGGACGGCCCGGAGACATTAATCAGCCAAAATGGAATTCAATAAGACAGACTTAGTCGTCTAGACAAAATTGGACTATTTTTCATATTGTTGACAAGCTGCATCTGTGGCAATATTGCAGCGCAAGTTTTCTTCTTTCCCGAAAATCCACTTTGACTCAACTTGGCTGTCAACAATCTCGACTGTTCAGCTTCCCCTTGTTTGTTCAGACACTGTGACCATCCTCTCCCCTGTTCAGACTTCTCTTAGTGACATGGTGTTGGTGTTTCTCGAGTGTGGGACATCATATGCAATGCGCTCCTCCATTCATATTTGGTGAATAGTTCTTGTTTTGTATAACAAACAATACATATGAGAGCGCGCACACACACACACACACACACACACACACACACACACACACACACACACACACACACAGTACAAACTCACACTGGCACACGCGTTTATCTCTTCAGCTCATGTTTAGAGAGGCTGTCACCCAAACCAATTCCATGGAGTCTTGTTTTGAATAAAAAGTGGTGATGGACAACACTGTCTGAATCCAAAACACCCCTCTTGGCAGTATGAGCTCTGGTGTGTGTTTAGGCTTGCAAAACAAATGCTATCAATTCAAACTTCCATGTTTCTCTATTGTCTTTCAGCTTTGACAAAACGATGGGCGAGACTCCTGGCAAAACTCTCTTTTTTTCAACTCATCAACAATACAAAAAAATCAGATAGTAGTAAACAATCAGTATAGGGTTAAACGCATTTAGACGCTGCAGCCTTCATATTTGCTATTGCTACATAATCTCCTAATGAGGGAGTTTCTTTTGTTTCTTCTATCTTTAATTTACAGTAAACTACAGGATCTGTAAGCATCACTTAGCCTTTCAACCTCTCCAGCGACAAATAAGCCACCAGTCCAACCACACACAGACTCTCCATTTCCAGGAAGGCATTGATTGCAGCCAAAGCCACCACGGTCGATACTTACTGTTAAAAGCCAGCTCGTTAACCCTTAAAACAAGGGTCATTAACTACATTATTCCAAGGGCTAGAATTTTTCTAAGCAGACACTCCAGGGGCCGGACTTTCAAATAAAGAAAATTAAATTTATTTATACACAATACACCTATGCTTGTTTGATATTTTTACTTTCTCACTAAATTAATGCAATTTTTTTTTTCTTTACATGAATTAGTGTGAGCAAACTCCTATAAAACATGGAAACTCCCTAATGATTACTGGCACTAGAAAATGATCTCAGACAAGGCGGCAGTTCACTGAGGAGTGATGGTTAAAGTCTGCGGCTATGGAAACGTAGTTATAGTATGCAGTGTTTTGATTTGTGGAAAATTCTTGCAGAAAGAAAGGCCTGTTGTCAGGTGAAAATGTCACTGTCAAAGAAAAGCTGATGTGGAAAACAGCTTTAATGATGAATGGACTGATAAGCCAGCCACGCATTTGTCCTGTATACCTCATTTGAAATAAGACAATACTGTTGCAAAAGAATACTACCAACATCCTCATCAAGAATGAAGAATGCAAACATGATTATGGTGTAATTCACGTGCATATAAAGTAGCCACATGCATCTATTTTGGTCTTATAATACATCCATAGATTTACCGCTCCAGCGAAAGGATGATTCATTTACAAGAGTTTGTCCGGAGTTCAAGATTTGCGGCAAACAGACTTCAAACTGACATCTTAAATTTTTGCTTTTTTGTAAAAATTTGCTGTTTGCAGAACAGAGCTTTGTTTTTGTAACAGTGTGGTGGACGAGGCTGGACTGCGCAGACAGAGCAGATTGAAATATTGCTTCCTCCATGTTTGTAGACTGGTGACTGCATTGGTAAGTACTGACTTTTTACTCCCAAAGGTTTTATTTTAGCCTACTTACAGTAACGAGCCTAGTGTTAGTTCATCCGTGCCAATGGCTATTGGTAATCCTCTCTGTATAGTTCCCAGTCAGGTAGTGCGTGTTGTAATGCACCCACCTCTCGGCTCAGCTGTGTGTGTGTGTGGAGTAAGGGCATTGCTTTACAGAATCCCGGCATGTGAATAGAGATGCAAATAGAGGGGCCTGGTTTTGTGCTCTACCTGTGTAATGTAACATGCTGCAAATGCTTGAAATGCTAAATACAACAATGCATTTTTCCTCTTCATATTTTCTGAATTCATGATTCTTCTGCAGGTCGAACGGAAAGCTTTGGCGGGCTGGATGTGGCCCGCGGGCCGTCAGTTAACAATGGCTGCCTTAAACAGTGCTGTAAAGTGTACTGAGGCAATTATAGGGCTTCTTTTATTAAATCAAATATTTCCGTGTTTTCCAGGATGAAAATCAGCCAAAATCCATTGTAATTGTTGCCTAAAGTAAAACTTCTTTTAAATTTCTTTGTGAAAGGCTCTATCTCTCCTTAATTTGCAGAGAGGAGCACTGCAGTTCATAAATAAGGCTCTGTGAGCTCTGCAAAGTCTGAATGAGAAGGCCTAAATGCCACAAGGCTGATCCCCAGGATTTGACTTGTTTGGCCTTGTCCTTGCTTACTGGCATGAAAATAAATCATCAGTCCCTCAAAAGGGCTCCCATTCAGGCTTCTATTAAGGATTGGGCTCATTTGAGCCTGTGCCAAAGCTCCTCCAGGCTGATAGAATAATGCCAGCAGAATTGTTGTGTGCAACTTTTTTTTCTTTTTCTTTTTTAAGACTTATGGAAGGGATTATACAGGGATAAAAATAATAGACTGATTGAGAGAAATAATATACAGAAAAATAAAGCTATGTTTTTCTTGTGGCATAAAAAACACTATTCATGTTTTTCTTAATCATGTAATAATCCAAGCATTTACAAAAATGTATCCTTTGAATCTCCATCCTTTGAGCTGCAGCTCTAGCAAACAAGCTGCTAGCTTATATTTGAGTGACAGACTCATTCAGTGGGTGAGGTATTATTACCCGACTGTACAAGACACAAACAAATATTAAGTAAGCTGTGTGCTCCGGTGCATTTAACATTCCAACAAGCTATAATGCAAGATGTGTGAGCTGCTGGTTATGAGATGTTGTTCTTACCCAGTGCCTCTTAATTATATAATAAACCTGAAAGGTGTAAGAGTGGAATGGAGCAGAGTTATTCTTACTCTGCACAAATGGAATTAGGTGTTTGTACACAGAGCAGAATGAGTGTTTTTCGATAGGGAGCTTTCCTTTCATGGTTAAGCCTGTGGCAGGGACTACAGAGCGCAGCAGGTTACCTTGCGATTATGATGATCCAGTTTGATTTGAGGAAATTAAATTTCTTCCAACACCACTTGTTGGCTCTTCAGCAAAAGGACAACAAACGGATAAATTTGGAAGGCAGACACTGCTCACATACAAACAGCAGAGCACACACATACATCACTGTGATAAAGCATGCAGGTGTGTGTTCAGGCTTATTTACACTTACTGTACTTATTTATTTTCCCAGACTCCAGTGTTATAGCTATTGTAATGCCACAATTGCAGTATGAACTGCCATGCTTTATGTAAATGGTTTCAGTAATTATTTTGCAAAGCAGAAAATTCCTTAAATAGCTAACACCTGCACATGTCAATTCTAAAAGTATTTTAAAAAATGTGAGTGGATTTCACATGTGTGCGAGTTGCAATTAAAATGAAATGCCGGATCCTGCCAGTTCAAAATGCCTGTGAGGTGCTGAAATACGTCAAAAATTGAGATGTGTAAAATGAAATTATGATATTTAATTAAGGTTTTGACACCATAACTAGTGAACACATCAACAGCTAGCTCACATAATGTATCTTGTACTTTAAGATCTTTCAGCTGGTTTAGTTCAGTTGCAACTAGCTCTGACCTGATAAAACAAGACTACAGTACAACCATGTTAGCCTCTTTATGGGTCTAAAGTCAGTATGTTAACATGCTCACAATGACAAGTACTATGCTGATGATTAGCAGGTATAAGGTTTTCCATGTTCACCATCTTAGTTTAGCATGTAAGCATTTGCTCATTTTCTAAAAGCAAATAGTTGCCATCCACAGAGCCATGTTGCTAGCATGGTTAACTGTAGAAACAATCACAGTCACCACCCCATTCTTGCAATATTTAAAGCAAAGCTACTGTATATTTCAGATGGTAGCGTTACAAACTCACTATACTCAGATATTTCACACATTCCTTTAAATCACAGAAAGCACTACCCTTCTTCTATGTCATACAGACATACTCAGCATTGTCTACCCAATATATTATCTCCATCTACAATTTTCCCTACCTGCACTGGCTAAACCATATATCTCCCATTTCAACCAGACTTCAATTTCCTATTTTTATTTGCCTCTCAGCACGGCTTATGCAAGAGGCAGCTCGGTGTTATGGGGGATGGGGTGTCAGAAAAGGCACTGTAATCTTCAACTATCAGGAGAGTATATCCGTCTCACACTAAACGATGGCTGTAAAGTGATCTACTCCTTGCACAGTCTGATGAATATCACCGGCCGCTCAATCACTGAGCCTCAGATTAATTCAATTGGCTCCATGTATACAGTACCTGACTTTACTGTGGCAAAAAATAAATCACCTAGGATAAATTTATCTACATCCTAACCCCTTCCACTGGGATACACGGTCACAGCAGGGAGGATGATAGAATTTCTCTGTTGCTGTCTGCGGCAGTGGCTGATGGGACAGAGACGAGTTGTTTCAGACTGATAAAAGAGGGATTTCATTGGCTGCTTTAGATCAAAAACAGAAAAAAGTTAACCACAATCAGACTTGTGCAGTATGGACACTGAAACGGATTTATGTGCAATAGAAAAATAAAAAATGATTTTGAAGAATGTTTAATAGAGGAAGTCCAAAAGAAACCAGAGCATGCCAGAACTGAAAACACTATCAAGAACCTGCAGCAGTGATCAGAGACAAAATTAAGGTGGGGAATAATGTGAGACACCCTTAAATAAAACAATGCATAAATCTTTAAAAAAAAAAAAAATTAAAAAAAAAAAAATCTCACCAAGCTGATAAAACATGAAAAAGATGTAATTATAACCAGGTGCTTCTGCAAAAAAAAAAATATTCAGATCACATTATGTTTCTGAATCAGTAGCGCAAACAGTACAAAGCACACAGGCAATGCTGCATGGTACAGGTGCATATGGCCTGGCAGCTGACATTTGGGTAATAATGTGGCCAGGGGCGAATGATGCAACTGCAGCGCAGTTGGAAATTAGGTCAGAGTAGGATGAAACATTACCAGAAGGTGCAGCAGTGCCTGGCATCAGTCATGACCAAGCAAATCTGTTCCTATAAAAGCAAAGTGCTTTGTGTCAAAGCACTCTGATGTCCCTGAGTGGGAGGTGCAGAATGACCATTAAGTACCATTAATTCAATTAGCTTAAAGAAGATGTTTGATGTTGTTCTGGATACTAAGTGAAATATTTAGCTTTGGCTTCTGAAAATTTAGTTCCCAGTTTGTATGTGATGATGACTTTGTCTCATGTGACCTTGTTATTTGTACACGCTGTGACTATACAAATCACAACATGTAAACAGGAACATGTTGGCATTATTTTGTTACTTATTGGGAGCAGTAGGCTAGTTGGAGCCAGTTTCCTCCAGTATTTGTGCTAAGCTAGGCTAGCGGTGGGTGCTTCAGAGAGTTTTACGCCATGCACGGAGATGCAAAGGGTATGTATGGACTTATCTAACTCTGGGGGATACGGTGAATAAGCTAAAGTCCCAATAAATCAGCGTGTTCCTTTAACAGCAAAACAGCACTGCAGTCTCACTGTGCCTCTCCTTCCATTTCAGTGTAGTCATGTTTTAGACAGTTTTTAGCAAGTCACAAAACAGCAAGAAAAAAGCTTTGGTGTGCAAAAGAATGCAACTTCAATGGCACATGGGCCCCACAATACACTAATAAAAATGCAGCCCAGGGGGTTGAATATTTGTTTGAAATTTCAATACTAAAAAAACAAAAGAATTTAAAAAAAAATGTTTAAAACATGATTTGTTTGAATATAATATAAACTATATCAATTATTAAATGCAAAAAATAAATAAATTGCAAAACACGTTGAATTCAGCTGGATCACTACAAACAATATCAGGGGAGTTGGATTTTCTCTCTTGAGGCTCTGTAAGAATGAGAGAAGCAGAGAGAATAAGAGAGAAAAACCGATGTGCAGGCACATGCACAGAGAAAGATACTTTTCATATTATTCCTGCGTATCAGGTGATGATTGAGTCTAAAGATATACTGATCGACATTAGCTGCGTTATGAATATCAATTTGCTCCGCACAGTCTTCTCAAGCAGTCAAGTAAAGGTCAAATAATTCAGTCTAAGAACAAACTGTGTTCCTCCGTTAATGGATGCAGCACACACTGCAAACTAACATGACAACTGAGTTTCCCTCGGCACTTAATGAGGTGACTTAATGATGCTGTGACAGAAAGAAAAACATCCATATAGAGACAGACAAAGAAACTTCATCTCTGAGAGGAATTTACTGTATTTTTCTCAATGTGATGCGTGTGATATTCATATTGTCTGGGTGTTAGCACTATCCTTTGTGATGTTCCAAAATTAAACCATATTTGGAGACAGAACTGGGTCAGCCAAATTAGAGGAAAAACAACATGGAATGGTGCAAAACACTATACCCCTCACCCACCACATACCCTTTAAAGAAAAATCTAAAATTATGGTACTTATGTGATGCCAACAGATTTTTTAAAAAGAGACCTACAGGCTATAGACAAATATTAAAGTATATGAACTTTAAGTAGAGGAAAAACAGGATTGTCATAGTAATTTAGTGTTCAGCTATAGGGCTCCAAAGTAGAGAAGGCTAGATTTGTGACCCTGTGCCTTTTCTTCCGATGTTCAAACAGTTTGTCCTTCCTCCCAGAGACGTGTAAAAGAGGATGGATTGAAGACCGCCAACCGCTTATCAGCATGAATGTTATTGACCCAGAATAGAAATAAGCAAGTAACAAGATGAGTACATAGTTTATTTCTGAAAACCAGAGCTGCATTTCAATTCTCAGAAAACACTATGCCTTAACATGAGTAGCTGTGTGAAGTTTATTTTTGGAATGAGTGCTTTGACCTTTATTTGTTGGCTTGATAAGATTTCTGAGAGTAAAATGAAGTTCAAAACGTGACTGCTACCGGTAATATATAATTAATATAACCCCCAGCATCTCATTCTCTAGCTTTTTTGTTTTTCTTCTTTTCTCCTTCATGGTATCACTATCACCCCCGACTTTACATTTTTCTTTCTTCTACTTCCTTTGTCTTTGCATGCATTCCCTCTCCGCCTATTTTCCTCTCTACTCTCTTTTCCTGACTCTCCCCCCATCTGTCCCTTCTTCTTCTTTGCTTCTGTGCATCTTTCATGGGCAGAAACAGTCCGTCACACATGGGAGAGGACCAATTACCGGGGGAGTGTAAGTGCCCTTCCCCAGAAAAAGGGACATTTTTACAAACATATTCTCCAATTCCACTTAATTTCTCAAGGCAACGTTGTTCTTTTGACCACAAAAATGGAAATATAAAATTAACAACTCCTTGTTGTGGAGCTTTTTTGTTTTTTAACAGGTTAATGAAGCCTGTGTACATACTATATAACTGTTATCCTACAGTAAATGACGCAGCAACAGACCAACTCTTCGGAGTCTCAAACTGTTTATTTGTATAAATAAAACATGTACACTCACATGTCTGTTATATACAGAAGGACAGACAGCTGTCTATCATCACCTGCTCAAATATCCTACTTCTTAAAAACAACAGGAGAAGTGCAGTTAAGTAAGGAGGAGAGAAAAATATATTCAAAAATGTGCCTGGCTGATGAACTGTCACTGGCAACTGACAACCAGCAGTCAGTACCAGTACCTGGCTTCTCTAAAAAGACCGAAAACGGTGTCTTTTGTGTCATACCTTCCTCTTCTACAGCTATAGGTTATGAGTCTTGCAAAAGTATTATTAAAGTTGTTGACTAAATAACTATTTCTTGGCCATGCTTCATGCTGGTAGATGACATACTTGCACAATATGATTAACCAAAAACTGGGGAGTTCGACAAAAAGCAGAACCAATCAGAACCAAGCAGAATGGATCGGGGAGGTGGTGCAGCTAGTGCAGGCACACCTTAAGTCTCTTTTCCCAAATACAGTTGCATAGTTTAACAGTGCAACAATATTTACGCAAAAAACTTTGTATTAATAGATCTTAAAAAGTCATTATACTTGTCAATAGATCGGTTTACCGCCTTCACTACTTTTTAAGTTCAATATCAAACAATTCCATTAGTTCACGCACGCTGAGCTGAGAAAAAAATCCCAAAGAAGATTAATCATAATAAAGATAGCAAACCATGCCTGAAAGTCCAAACAATGAAACATGCTTTTTGGGGGAAAACAGAGGACCCCAAATAACCCAACAAAATAAAGTGTGTATGGGGAGTGGCCATGTCTTACAAATACAGTCACTACTGGCTAACTTTAGTAAGACTACAAAGCCAAGCTGTTTAGAGGAACCAGCAGAATGTATTACTGTTCATCTTTAAACTTTTTGCTCGTCTTTAAACACAACGCTTTAACATTATTGACAAAATGAAGTCAATGAACCTTTTATTGGATATAATTTTACATCCTTAACAGTTGAAATCAAATGTAAATTCTAATGAAAAAAATGTGATTCTGTTGAGAACTGTTTTATAGTAGTTTTTTATTGTCTAGAAAGAACAGCCCTAAATTGATTTCTTTGTCTGTGTTATGAATCTGCCAACCTCTGTATCACTCATATTAATTATACTGCATGAATGAATAAAACAAGATTAAGGAGATACTTAAGTTTTCTTTGTCCCCTTCCCTAGGAATACTACTCATGGCATCTTCCTTTATTTTCTATCTTTTATACTCTCTAACTCCGTCGCTAGTCCTCCCCTCTCCTTGCTGTATAATTTTCTCATGCACTCTCACATTTGCCGATGAGCATATGAACACACTTCTTTCTTCCTTACCTCTCCTAATGACCCTCTCTCTCCTTCTCCCCTTTACTCTTGCTGATGAGCATATGAACACACGTCTTTCTTTTCCTCTGCCGGCTGCTCCCTCTCTCTCTCCATGCTGCTTCAGCTCAGCCCACGGGCAATTTCCGCACAAGTCTGATTGAATTCACCCCCCTTCCCTTTGTATCCTTCACTGTTCTCTGTTCTTGCTAAGGGAAGGGGATGACACAACAAGGTCTCACCACTACACACTTACAGCATATGCATATAAATGGACGCTGACAAATGATACACAACGCACACACAGGACTGCAAGAAGGCATGCAGTCAAGACATTGAGGTTGAGTTGATACTTTACAAGCACGCATGTTCTTATACGGAGGTGAAGAGCTCATAGAATATGCACAAGCACTTGAAAAGACACAAATGCTATTGCATATGTATGTATGATAAACATGCAAGAGCACAAGTATATGGACATAGGGAGATGTTTGAGGAAAAAGCACAGTATATATAAACTGTTTCGTAATTAGCAACAACTTAAAAGCATCAACATGAAATTAATTGACGGCAATGTTATTGTTCCATTGAAGGGTTATGTTATTTATAAAGCAAAAACTTCCACTGGTTCAAGCTTATCATGTGATGATTCACTTCCATTCTCTTTTCTCTCTTTCTTCCTTTCTTTGCTCTCATATTATTCTGCATTGGAGATCTAGGGGGTTTTGGACTGTGTGTGCAAGTGCACAGCTGCAAGCTAAACACACTTCCAATAAAGGTTGACAACAGCACTGGAAGTCTTTACAAGAAGCAATTGTGAAATGTGAAAACGGTGTGGAAAAACAAATGGGGGGGAAGAAGAAAGCTGCACAAGTATTTTTGCGTCAACGTGCTGTGTTTGATGGACTTACAGCTGCTAAGAGGATGATTGCAACCCATTGGAAGCCACCTCATGACTCATCTGTTTGTTCATGGATCCTTTCTGTTTTGGATGTCACATACATGGAACTTCCGACGGCTCGTGTGGGTGGAGCCCCGGGGAAGACTTTGGAGACTTGGCACAGCATTGCTGAGTCCTTGAAGGCAATGCTGTAGCCTTTTCTATTGTTTGTGTGTGTGATTGGTCCCTTGTCTTGTGTCTGTCTGTGTGTGAGTGTGTCTCCCAGTGTGTTGTTTGTAACTGTTCGTGAATGTTATGTTTACCTTTTTTTCTGAATATAAAATAAAAATTTGATCACAAAAAAAAGTAGTTTTGCATAATTTTAAATTCCGGTGAACTTTGACAAGCAGTAATGACACTGAAGTCAATTGTATAAATACTGTATGTCTTTTACATTAACTGTGTCAAATACAAGCTAAAGAGCTTGCTAACTGTCAGTAAGCACAGGAGAGCTATTGACATAGCATGACTAGCGCCAGCCTGTTCCCAGATGGCTAGTCTTTTAGCAGGTGTTATCAACCGCTCACTGTCTGAAAGCAAGTGCTGGCGGCAGAACTGTCACGTTGGGGTCTGGGAAATTTTTAATTAGCATCAATTATTTATTTATTTTTTCAGATTTTTTATAGACTAAACAAACAATCAAAAAACAATTAATAAAAAATAGAGAAATCGGTAATGCACCCGTAAGGTATCAACAAATTCTAGGTTTGGTTAATCAACAAATGGACATGCCGGCTAACATTTGCACTACTGTAATGGCCACTCTCATGAGAGCCACTTAGCCTGGCCCGGAGCATGTGACGTGAATGATGAAAGAGCGGCAAAAGGAGCAGCGGCCAGACCTGACTGAATAAGACGTTAAACCTGGGGACTGCTTCCATAAAGAATAACCATGATCCTTCTAGGGCCCCAAGAAAACACACATAGATTGAGTACACACACAGTCAAAACAACCAGAGGTTATTAATGGCCAGGTGTTGCTCCAGTTCTGCTCCGAGCACTTCACCAGTAAACTGCATCCCACAAGGAGCCATAATCAGGACCTGCTCCTCAGCAATCATTTACAGCGGCAACAGCTGCCCAATGTCCTCTGGTCAAACTGGATCCACAATCTCGTAATAGTCTCCCACACTGTATCCCGGTTGATTTAAGTCTCTGCAGTAGCGACAGACCTTCAAACTGTCGGTTTTATCATTCCGATAGAGCAGCAGACCCAGAGGATAAGATCCTAATGGGGGAGGGTGATCAGGTAGTTATAAATCTTGCTCTCAGGGACCCTTCACAGCAAGCACACAAGTGAGTCTTGTGATGGATAACTGTGCCAGGGTAAAGGGTATTGATATGTCCGTCAGGAAACTGAATCGGTGTGCTCCATCTCATAAGAAAGATGGTGTACGGTAAATGGTAAGAAAGTCCAAATGCAAAGAAAAGGAAAGCAGTCACCTGAGTAAGACAAAAAATGTCTTTGGTGAGGCGAGTGGAAGAAGTTAGAGCAAAAAACAAAAGGTGATTAAAGTTGCTCTCACCCGTTGGATTCGGTTCAATCAGAATGACGCATTTCTGTTTGGTTCGCTTTGGCTTAACCAAATTCTGGTATAAATTTAAATGCTAAACGCCTAAAAACCCATCTTGTAATTGTGAAATATTAAGAAGGCTATCTCCCAATCTAGCAATGTATGAGGCGTGCTGAGCTTGTGTCCTCTGTGTATTTTTGTTGTTCCCCAATTAAGGGTGAGTGAAATGTATAACTACACAAGTAATATTACAGTGCGAAAACCATATTTCTAATCCTCTTTCTACCTGTTTGTCACCATTTATGACAAAGTCCAGCTTCAGTCACAACAGATGCTAACACGAATGGCAACGGCAAGATAAGAGCAAACTTCATGGATAATACATTCTGTCTTTGCACACTCTCACATTCATATTAGAAAATGTCATTATTGATGCCATATAGAGAAATTTCCATGGACCAGTGAATAAAATAGAAGAACAATGTCTGCATGGCATTAATGGCACGCAAATGTGGAATGATGGATTCAACAATATATTCTGCTCAAGCAATGTATTCATATTTCCCTCAACCAACAGTAGTGGACTATTTAATGCAGCTCTCCCCTCTACTCGCTCGGCGTGCAAATCAATGTCCATTAAACCGACTTGAGTGTTCATATGCCACTGGATCCTCCCCCATTTATTCTGCTTCTGCACAGATTTCAGCCTCTTCAACTGTGCCATTGAAAACAGCAACTGCAGTGTATGGTGAGCATACACTCTGGGCGGATGTTCATTACGGTGACACATTGACCTCCAGTGACTTCCCAATGTACTGATAATGAACAAAACCATTTGTGCTGTGTGCTTGTGGCAGGCAATTTTCAAACCTGTATTTATTCAGCCAAGGTTTACAGGGTATTCATACTTCTTTTTCTGGCAAGGCCATGCTTCACGCTAATAAAGTTTCACAGCTTCACACCTGGTAGCTGTCAATGGTCACCACAGGTCTTTACACTGGGCAGTGGAGCAGCTTTACACCAGCCACTGCAGCTTCTTCAAGGACCAACGATGGTAGTTCAAACAGAGAAAACGTAATTCTCATTGCCTTAGCCTCCCAAATAATTCAACCAAATGAACTTCCGGTTCTTGGCTTCCTTTCCTGTGCCTCTGAGTATTATCGCATTAATACTTTAATAATGGGAACAATAATGATTGCAGAAATTAAGCAATGTATTCTTTTGGCTGATTATTTCCAGCATTTCAGTTCAAATTTATTTTTTAAAGAAATCTTTTTAGCTTTTATAAGATGAACTTTTTGTTTTCTCAACATTTGGAAGAATTGTAACGCCTTTAGCAGAGCACATAATTTAGCTCTGCAAGGTTTCTTTACTTAAATTGTAATTCTAGCTAGAAATATCACCTTGAAAGTGACTGTAGAAAAATTGTGAAATTCTATTAAAATTGCATGAGATGCTAAAATCTAAATATATATTATACATACCCAGCAACTTATGTGCTTGTCAAAACAGGGTCTCGTTTACTGTCCAAATTCAACTTTTGATATAAAAAGAAGTTTCCAGCAATGAACCCTATGTATTCTGTAAACCAAGACATTGTTTTGGTTGAAAACCCTGCGACATGAAAATGCGTATGTGAAACTGTACAAGATCATTTTATGTAGGCACCGTGGGTGACACAATACGATACGCACACATGCAGTTACACTTAGAGGACACATGTTCATGATTCAAAGTGCTGGGCTGTTTAAAGATTTTAAAAAAAAACAGCAGATCTCACCAGAATAGAGCAATAACAGACGTCTATTAATCTTACCTCCTCCCCTGTCAGGTAGTACGCCGACAGCAACCCTCCAACGTAACGGATGTTCACCTCAAAGAGTGATGCCTCGCCGTTCTGTTGAACCAAGAGAGAAAGATCAAATTGTCAAATGTCACATTCAGCCAAGGCCTCGGTCAGCGGTAAAGCAGCACAGTGGAGTTTATGGAAAATAATGATGCAGTGTAGTCATCATAAACAGTTGTGATTACTAAGGTTAGTAAATGCATTTAACATCTAAGATAGCTGGAAGATTAATTAATCGGGTGCACAGTACTAAGATGTATAGGAGGAGTAACAATAGGCATCAAATCTTTCTGACTTATTTCACAAGAATCAAGGGTGCCAAGTGATAGATTACATATTTGATAAAACCTGTGGAGAAAACAGAAAAAAAAGTCTTAACAGCTACTCTGGACAAGTCTGCTGATGTTGCATGATGACAGCTTTTGCATTAGCATACCATGTGTGTTGCAAAAACTGGTGTTAGTATTGGAAAGTAATGTCATAATATCAAACACATAAGGTGTAGTTTAACTGACAAACAGTAATCTACATGTTGGGAAGGAAACAACCTCATCAGACTTCAACAGATTTTTACTTGACAAATTATTGAAACAACTTTTTCCAGACATTTCCTGTTCTATAGTTATTGTCATATACTGTATGCCAACATTTATATTATTTTCAACAGATGTCATTGCAGGACCAAAACAATGTGTTAGTGTGTCTCTCATACATTATCTCATCCAATGCTGATAAACCTTACACACAGTACATACAAAAGCGTCTCACCATGTCTACTAGTGTCATTTAAAAATAAAATTAAAAAGCTAAACTATTTTCTTTAACAGCTGGACACTGTAGTCAAACAGGAGTTAATAGTGCAATTGGCTGGGACTTTAGGGTTAGTTACAGCAGTACAACCGTGTATGTTAGGCCTGCAAGAATCGGGGGAAAATATAAATCACGTTTTTTTTGCTTAGAATTGATATCACGATCCTCTGCCGTGATTTGTGAAATGTTTATTGCACACAAAACAAAACAAATGGGCAGTACCTATCGCACATTGGGCATCACCACAAGTCTGTAAACATAGAGGCTTCAATGAAGGAAGAGCATTGCAGCACTTTGAAACCTATTTTATACAGTTAAAAACTCACAGAAGAAAGTAGTAGCGTTTGTGATGCCGTCGGCTCGTAAAATTAAATGAGAATCAAAGTCATAAAAAAAAAAAATCACAATTTTATAACGATTAATCGTGCAGGACTAGTTTATGTGCGATCGATTTAAAATAAAATACAGTGTCCATCATAATTAGTGTTCATCGTAATTAAGTAATACATCATGGAACACAATGGTGTGGCATGTTTATATGTTTTTGAACATCAACGGCAAAGACACGTAAGCTTTATCAGGCTTTGGGTACATGCAGACAACACTTATTAGTAAAACCGATTTCTTTGTTTTTTTTTTTTTTCATGCAATTTGTTGACAATAAGAAAAATAAAGACTATCACCAGATTTATAATTTAACTGAGTCAATAATAATAAAAAAACAGACTAAAGACAATCTTTGCCATATATATGGTGGTATTATTTACACAAACGCAAGTCTGCAGCAGATCATGACAACAGCAGCTGTGGTTGCTAGGAGATGATGTGACAGAACTACACAAACCTCCACTGATTGACCGATCAATTAACCTCATTTTCCCTAATTAGGAAATTGTGGTGTACTCATAAGTCTGTGACTGAATAGTACACGAATGATAACAAGCCATGAAAAGTAGTGCAAGTTTAGCATCAGCATTCATATCCAACATTTCCAATTGAAAGCGTCAAAATCAATGTACAGCAGAATATAGTTTACTATTACAAAGTAAGTCTTTGCTCATAAATGCCCTAATTTTACACTTTGGCTTTGTTTTGCATTAGCTGACATATTTTAAAATTAAAAATTGAGTAGTTTGGCATCTGTGGGAATACAACTAGTGAACTTCTGCTTATGAGGCAGTCCCATGATCTCCCATGCTCCCCTAATTGTCTTTGTACACCCATTAATGGAGAAAGTCAGGTCAGAAAGTCAAGGCCATGCAATTGTATTTGCAAGTAGAGATTTCTGCAGGGCAATATCAATTAATGAAGAGGTTTAGGTTTACTGGTTGTACATTTTTAAAATGTCAACATTTGTTAAAGGAAAAATGTGTGTCAAACCATTTAGATTTAATTTTTGTGGTGCTTCAGAGACGTCCCGGCATAGAAATCATATTCTGCAGACTAAAGAAAACATCTTTGTTTGGGACAGATGCTCGCAAAATCCCACTATAACATTAATATTTTACATAATAATGATAAAAAATAAGAATGTCCTTCAATATCGTGAATCATATTGCAATTGCAATATTGGTCAAAATAACTTTAATTACATATTTTCCTCATGTGGTGCAGCCCTATTTCCTTGTTACATTTTAATTTAAAGGCTGTATGTCAACTTATTGGGAGAAAACAAGTAGTTCTATGTAAACTCAGACATTGAGCAACCCCATATAGCCAAAATGGCATGATCATCATTTCATAAGCCTCTGTGAAGACTGAAGAGTAAGATTAGCAGTCGCATCAGGCTCCTTTGATTGAAGCATTGAATGACATGAATTGTCAATTTCGGGGTCACCCCAGTGCCGATAAAATATAAAATGAATATCTAGTTCTACGAAAAAAAGAAGCATCTATTGAGAGTCAATTTCACCTCAAACATAAAATAATTTATTTATTGTACTTTAGGAGAGGAATCTGTTTGCCAACATTAAATGTATTTGGTCTACTACTTTTCTACATGAAATAAGAGGTAACACTGCATGTGTCTAAATATGTCACCATAATTATTGCCTCTTCCGCTAGCTCAAGGTTGAAGCAGTCTGGTACTCCTTGGCTTGGAGACCCGTTGAGAAGGAAATTGCTATCTCAAGTGTGGCTGATAAGGAAATTGTAATTGGGTGCCGGAGAGGGCAATTAGCTCTACTCTTAGAAATAGAATGGAGATGGGGAGTCACTGGCATTTGTTCAAGGGTATCATTTATCTCCACTTGTAAATCTTCTCTTTAAAATATGTATATACTTTTTTTGTATCATCATACTTAACATAAATCTAAATACTGGCATCAATAATCACCAAATGGTTTGTTTTTCAAATCGATATTTGATGCTTTCAGCAAAATATTACTAAAAAGATTTCTCCAAGTCACCTCTTTGAGGAATAGTTATGCATGGAAAATATGCATATTTGCTATTTTGCTATGAAATGAAAACATCAATACCCCTCTCATGTCTGCTCAGTAAATATAAAACAAACAATATATAAAGTGTTTAAATTAGAGAGTTTTAAAAGGTGCTGGTAGGTTGATTTTGTCACAGAGCCAGGCTAGCTGTTTCCCCACTGTTTCCAGTCGTTACACTAAGCTAAACTGACTAGCTGTTGGCTCCAGTTTTATATTTATTGTGCAGACGTAAAAGTAGTATCAATCTTCTCATCTAACTCTCACCAAAAAATGTGTCTTTGTCATGTGTTACGTAACTCTATAAATCAGGTAATAACTGTAGAGCTGTTGTACAACCAAGGTGCTGGCTCCATCCCTGAATTCAGCACACTGGTGACATTTCTTGAGACAAAGCACTGATGCCTCTGGCAGGCCGGTCGGCCAAGCTGAGCTGTCTTGCCAACCCTGAAATGAGTGGCCCATTCAGTAATGGCAATACGATGGCAGTGATTAGGGATGGAGTGTCTATTTATCACCGGGGACAGTGGCACTCAGCGAGACAGGCATGAGGTACAGTGAGGGAGGACAAGTAATGCTGACAAAGGTTTTACTGATCAGTAAATACTTCATAATACAGGCCGAATAAATCACTCTGCAAACTTTGTATAAAACTTCCATTAATACCAATGCACGATCGAACCAAGTGCATTTAGATATTAAACCAGCCTACAGGCACACTTTTCTATAAAGGGTTTTTGTTGATTTTTAAATTTTGAATCAGATATATTATTTCCAGGAACAACTAACACATTGCTTCAGTGCAAATGGGGCAATTGCTCAGATTTGTTTCTCCATTAAATCAACTAAAAAAGCAAGCCCTGGGGCTAAGGAAAGGCTCATCTGGGTAATAAATCCTTTTCTTTCCATAAATCTATGATTCTAAGTTATGAAAAAAGGGGAAACCTAAAATGCATTGAATTTCAATTTCAGTGATTAATTAACTTCAATATTGTATGGGAAAATTTTGATCTGGCTGAAAAAAAAAAAAAAAAATCGCGTTGACCAAATTAAAGACAATTATGGGAAATGTCAACATGAAGCAAGAGCACAATGAATAAAACTTAATTATTTAAGTTTCATTCATTGTGCTCTTGCTTTTAATTGTCCTTCATGAGTCTGAATGTGACTGGTGGTGTTATCTTGCTTTTATGCATTTCATTAATAGAATTACATTCTCTAGCAAATAAATGCTAGATGAATCAGAAGGAAATCAAGTAAATCCTTAATTCACAACTATCCCAAAAAAGCAATTGTAAAAGTAATCAATTCCCACTAAGACATTAAATGCTGCAGCAGAGTTCAACTTAACTGTGATGTAGCTCCTCGAGGCACGTTGAAGCAAGGTGCAGCAAGCATGACGAAGAAATCAAGTATGGTGAATAACACCAGTTTTACTCTTTTTTTCTTGTCTCTCTTCACGGTGCTCAAGCTGAGGATCTAATTAGGAGACTATACAAAGTTCTCAGAGTCAACACAGGAGCTCTTTCCACCTCTGCCACCAACATGAAACTCTTCTTCAAAACCTTGAGCCTGGTGCAGTAGAAGGCAGAAAAACCAGACTTTCTGAAGGATGATTATTACTCAACAGCAAGAACAAATCTGTATTGCAGTGTTGCAGCTTTACAATCCAAACAACCTCTTACTTGCACAACCATATTAGTAATGAAGCTCTCTGATTGTTAGGTGTATGGGCACCTTTATTTGACTTGTTTGGTTTGGTTGAATGAACCCTGGTTTTGTTCGCCTGGTTAGCACAGTCTGTTTGGTGTGAAAGCCATAAATCAAACCCTGGTACATACCAAACAACTCCACCGACTCCACTTCCAAGCGGACTGTGGTTCGGTTTGTTTGTGGTGTAAAAAAAATGACCAACCACAGGCTTAGCTTGATTAAAAAAACTACCCCAGAGCACTGCGCCCCTGAATGAAGGGTTACTTGTGGTTCCTAGAGTCTCTAAAAGTAGAATGGGAACCAGAGCGTTCAGCTATCAGGCTCCTCTCCTGTGGAACCAGCTTCCAGTTTAGGTTCAGGAGGCAGACACCATCTCCACACTTAAGGGTAGGCTAAAGACTTTCTTCTTTGATAAAGCTTATAGTTAGGGCTGGCTCAGGAGAGTCCTGAACCATCCCTTAGTTACACTGCCATAGGCCTAGACTGCTGGGGGACTTCCCATGATGCACTGAGCACCTCTCTCTTCCTTTTCCTCTCTATCTGTATGCAACCTCATTCCATTACTGCATGTTACTAACTCGACTTCTTCCCTTTCCATGAGTCTTGTGCTCTCTTGCCCCTCTCCTCCTATTGCTTGCTGCAGGTGTTTCTGGCTCTGGAGCTATGGAGTCTGGATCTGTGGTTGGAGTCACCTGCTGCCTCTATGTTCCTGCTCGACACCCTCTGCTACAATCCTCCCTCCCTCCCTCCCTCTGCTACAATCCTCCCTCCCTCTTGAATGCGGCTTATTAGCAGTCAAACAGCTTATAATCAGTTATTTCTTCGTGAGCTCTTGTGATTCAAGAGAACATAAATACACACATTACAAGTATTAAAGTGCTGCGTGACCTGCTGTAAGTCACCGGCATTAGATTTCCCTTTGTGTGTCCTAATGATGCAGGACGACATCACCACAATTGTCAAATCAATTAGTTACCTGTCAGTCTGTATAAATTACATGTGTACTCCGCTTGGCTCATTTGAAAAGTCAGAGTAAACACGAGCTGAACCAGAACAAAAACAACAACAAAAAATCCCATCCAGTCCGTACCAAATTAACTGGACTACAGGTGTGAAAGCGCCCTTTGTTATAATTTCCAAAACAGTAAGTAGATCACTTGAACGCAAATGGTCTCAAACTACACAGGCAACTGGATACTGCATTTAAGAATGCTTCAAGTATTTAAAATTTGAACGACAGTAGAAGAAAAATTTGCATTTTAATTGTTTAACACAATGTTAATTGTTTTTCAGGAGGAGCCACTGCAGAAAAGAATATAAATTAACGAGTGTAATGACTCATTGGTTGCTGTTATATCTTGTAGGAGTTCTGCTTGAGCAGCACCATGCAATCTGACAGCATTTGATACTGGGTTCTCTGTTGATGAGTATTAAACAGCCACGGCAAAGATGGCCGTCGGACTCAAGCCCAGATTTGCATGGGACACAAGCCTGATTGGCATGGCCGCCGTGCTGCTGTGTGCCAAGAAACTGAGTAGACTGTTGCCCAGTGGTGTGTCCTGCTCAGACGCTAATGTAATAAATTACTGCTAATAAAGAGGCATCATTGTCACTGGGCAGATGACTCTCTGCATCACAGTGATCCAGGTTTTGACTGGCTACCACATTTCAAAAGCCAAATTAGACTGATGTGACAGAAAAAAATTATCCGATGAGCCAAGGATAAAATTAAGCAGATGATTGCCTCTTCTACCAGAGCTGGTGATTCACACTTACTGGCTGTGATTTAACGTAACATTGCTAATTAACATGGAGAAATCATGAAAGGGACCAATTAGATCCTGCTACTCTAATCTCTGTCAGTTTAGCATGCTGCAAACTCAAAGCTGCTGCCTTTGCTTAAAAGGACTTTCCCCAAGGCTGCTCGTCTCTACCCAGCTACTTTCACAACAGAATGAAGTGGCTGCTTTTTCTTTCTTTTTTCATAATATAGTAATTATGGTCTTGATCAGCGTCCAAGCTGTGAGAGCAGTCTCCAACATTAGTGTTGATGACCACTAACCTCTGGGGCATGTTAAACAGCTTTATCTAATGGAAAGGGAGCTCTTAACTTTGTGCCAATAAGAAAAAGGGGAACCTCACAAATGATGAGTCCACACAGCTCAATATTAAGGTGGGTGACATCAAGCTAGCACTATAGAGTGAGTGATTAAAAAACAACAACAATGCAACAGACTGGCCTACAAAGCTACAGTGTGTGGTTACATCATTGTGTTTATGGATATTTGCATTTTCAAGATTGCTTTAAATGTTATACAACTGCTGTTTAAGGTAAAATTTAACTTTGAGTTTTTTAACATTAATATGAGCCCTGGGTATCCTGCTTTGCCGTTGAGAAAATGAAAGCTCAGATGGGCCAATCTGGAACCTTATGAGGTCATAAGGGGCAAGGTTAACTCCCCTTTTTCTGCTTTGTCGCCCAGAGAAATTGGCCCACCCATGAGAGAGAGACCACATGGCTTTCAAACCAGCAAAGTGACAGTTGGTTATGGCCACACCCCCCAGCCCCCAATTTACCCTAGTCAGAATAGATAAATTATTCAACCAATTGAATAAATAATGTGTTGGCTTCAGTGATAAGATCCTTTTTTTACAGAACAATCAAAATATCAGTGTCTCTTTTTCTGAAGCCTTTATTCATGCCAGTAATTTCAAATGTAAAGTGACTTTTCAAATAGCATTTTAACTGACAGACATTAGACGGTAATGGCTACCAGTCGCGATACATCAAGTTATTTTTCTTTGACTTGTCTGCTCCACTCTTGTTGCATTCCCATGATGCATTGCTCCAAGCTGGCAGTTGAAGCTTCAGTGAACACCTATTCCCTTTCCATACCAATAAACCCTGATTAAATTTTTCCGAGCAGAGAGGCATTAAGATAAACCATTGGCTAATGGTTTGACCCTCATCAAGTAACAATTTACATTTTATTTCTTTGTTAACACTTATCTTTTAAAATCTGCTAATTAATCAGTGGCTGACATCTCCTTAAACATCATAAAACCTAAGAGAGAATGAAAACATCTTCACTGAATGGATCAAATTGTAAATGAACAGCCTGGTAAATAATTAACCAAATATGCAAGTGTGATAAATTATAGCTGAATTACAACCCAGCCCATCATTCCTCCATATTTTCCCCTCACATCTTCTGAATCCCAGAACATTTGTCTATCTGCATCTGTCTACTTTCAGAGCTAGTATTCGTCTTTTGATGCTCGTACACACACACACACACACACACACACACACACACACACACACACACACGTCTTTGCTCTCTCCTGGGGGATGCAACAGCTCCCCACTGAGTCATCTATGATAATGTTTGGTTCCTGTGGGACTTTGCTACGCTCTCACTCAGCCATTATTATTCACCCCGCTGCAGTCCATCTTCCCTCTTCCTGACTGTGCGTGTAACTTTCTGCCTCTTTTTCTCATCATATGCCTCCCACTGTATCTGGCCTTGTTGACTGAGCCACATCCTTCACTTTGTCTGAGTGGCACTGGAGGCCGCTTGCTCCCAAACTGCTGACAAGAAAAAAATAAAAATAAAAGAGGCACTTACGGCGCTGCCTAATGTTCCACTGTATTAAGGTTGATATATGAAACACTCCGTTATGTAGATGAGGTCATTAACTGGGCTAATTAATGAATCAATTATAAAAAAATATAAAAAAATTCTAATTTACTAGTTTTCATATAACTTCATTGGTAATAGATGGAAACTTGAGTATAAATGGCTTATATTCACCATCAATTATTTTTGCTGATTTAAGCAGGACGGAGCTCCACAATGTAATCAAATTATTTTGTTAACAGAGGGTTGTTGTTGTGAATCTAGGAAGTTCCCATTGTGTCTGGGTTTTAAGTAACTGTTTTAGGGCTGAGCTAAATAGTTTTATTATAATTCTGTAGGTATTAGTATTAGTTGCTACACTTTAGTTCCAGGTAAGATCTTCAAATAGATTGTTTTGCTCTTCAACTCCTGAGGCAAATATCTGGTTTGTTAGCTGCTTAATTTTTACAGTATGTTGAACAAATGTTTGGTGATGCGCAGGTAGTGTACAGTTTACTGCTTAAAACAGCTGCCTGCTGCAGCCAGAAGCATTAAGAATAAAGCAAAACAGTAGGCCATATAATCAAAACAAAGAGCTAAAAGTTACTAAAATGTTCCGTAGGGCTGAGGGGAAATGCAGAGTCAGGCAATAATCCTCAGCAGATTCATCCCCACCAGTGACCCCATTCACAATACAGTCATTTGATTAATTGTTAATATAAAATATTTACGACAGCAGCATCAAGTACTTTACCATAGCACTACCAAGTTGCTATTGTCCATTTGCCACATTTGATCAGTTTTTATGTGCAACTGAATAGCTTTTTAAATTAAAATTGTAGTCACAAGGTCAACAAAGAATACTCAAGGCATTTTCACATCAACATCTGAAGCCATTCACTGATATTTTAAAAGCTGCAAATTCTGTTCTCATCGTCTCATGTCTTGCCTGTGGCGAATCAATCCACAGGGAGAAAGTGGATTTATTATATGAAAACGTGTGGGTAAATATCCGTAATGATGAACCACCCAGGCAAAATGTCCTTTGCCCTACACATCCTGAGACATAATGTCAGCTCAGCTTGACCTCAGCTCCGGGGCACGGCATCTTCACTGAAGCATCTCGCAGCACTGTAAAATGACACAGTTTTTCTTCAAACGCCTGCATGACTAGGAGCAAGATGGGTCTCGTTTAGCGCAGACAAGAGGTCATTGATGGTCAAAAAGACGCTCTGCAGAAGTAATAAACAACCTTACTTCGGGTGTTTTTGTTACCAACTGACTTTACGTTATCTTGTCCTCAAATGTGAGCATACGCTTAAAAACAAGTCATTAACAACGGATTCAAAACTCATTTACAATCTCTGAGATAATATGGACGAGAATGCTAGACATCGAGTTCATGCCCTAAAAACGTTAAAAAGTATCATGGAAATAAGTCAAAATTCTGAATATGTTTGGCTGCTCAAATTATTTTAGGATGACAACCTACACATGCACTATATACTGTACTTGCTTGGGGCATATGCAAAGTTGAATTCAGTCAACAATGTTTTTCTTCAACAATAATGCTAAAAATAGTTACCAATACATTTCTCTCTATTTCCAGCGGTGTTATGCATGTGTATCATGGTTACACACACACACACACACACACACACACACACACACACACAGCTGCCGGCAATCTCTGAGACAATTTGATAAAGTTCCTCTGCCTCCCAAGTTTACTCTCTCAAAAAACTTTCCCTCCTCTGTAAAAGGAGTGTGCCTTGTGTGGAAATCTAAGAGCAAACTGTCTATCTGAACTAGCAGCTCACACTCTCTCAGGCTTCTGGGCCCAGCATTCTTTTGAGGATGAACAGATTAACAGCCACAACAATGTATCTGCATTCATTCTACCAAAAAGTCAATTACATCTGTATTATACTGTAACAGCACTGATAAAAAATACACATTAGCTCATGTGTAATGCTTTATCTTGCTGCAAAATGTATTTGACTGTAATGAAATTGAGACTTCAAGCTGTGTACTGCATACAGACATCTCAAGCTGACAGAGGTGTTCAGACAGATTTGAGGGATTGTTTTTCTGCTCCGAGATGTTGCACAGAGTTATGTGTTTCTGACAATGTACAACTTCCAACACAGTTTCAAGAAAATACTACAATATTCTGCTTCATTCTGCTACTGACAGAGCCTGTCACACACTGGGTTTTTCATCACATTTCAACACTGTCAAGCTCACAGCAAGTGACCACAACACCAAATGAGTGAACATGAGCGAAAAAAAAGGCTGTGCTTAGGCAAAGTGGTGTTTTGAGCTTTGATGCTAACATGGCCACAACGCTAACATGCTGATGTTTAGCGGGTAAAATGTTGACCACGTTCAACGTCTTGGTTTAGCATGTTAGCACTAAATACAATGTAGAGCTAAGGACGATGAAATGTAAATATTTTTGCATGTACTGGGAGACATTTTGACCTGATGATGGAAAGTATACAGTATATAGACAACAGTATGCATCCTCTGGAGATCATTAATGTCCGTAAAAAATGTCAAGACAACCATCCAAAAGGTGTTGACATATTTCAGCCTGAACCAACCACCACATTGCTAAAAAACTGTCTACCTGGGTCAGTGACACATTGCAAATCCATACTAGTGAATTACTCATGTATAGAACAATGCAGCACAAGTTTCTCGTAATGGCACCCACGAGACTTCACTTTCACTTAAGTCTCTCCTGAGATGTGGAATTATAGGCCTGATTGTGCGAATCATCACTGTGCCATCCTGGTTTGGCTCAGGAGATTTTCACGCGCGCACACACACACGTGAGCGAGCAAGCACACACACGCGAGCGAGCGAGCAAGCGAGCATGCACGCACACACACACACACACACACCTATAAACAGCAGCAATTGTAAAATCACATTATGAGAAAGATGTGTCCACAGATAATATGACAAAGTTACCTGAAATACTATTAATGTCCCTTAATGTTTTGTTTGTTTGTTGCTGTTGTTGACAGCCAAAAGTCAGCCTGCAGGGTATTATCACATGGCACACTAAGAAATACATAAAATACATGGTAAGACTTTGAGTCCCATGGTGCACCTGTACTGTAGCCTACAGGCTAAACCATTCTGTATCTTCAAGTTGAAAAATACTTCACTCATAAATTCATACAATTTAAAAAAAAAACTTCAGCAAAACAGCATCAACAAAACCATTAAAAACAGCAACAAACAATTATTTTCATTAAGGATGAATCTGCTGTGGCTGGGATGGCTCAGTGGGTATAGCAGGCGCACATATTCTAAGAGGTTTGTGTCTCAACGCAGAGGTCCAAATCCGACCTGTGATGATTTCCTGCATTACTTCCCCCTTTTTCTCCCCAAGCTCTCCTATTAAATAAAAGTGGAAAAGCCCCCAAAAAAATCTTGTAAAAAAAAAAAAAAAAGGTTTTCATATTTAAATTACTTATTTTATTTAAGCAACAGTCGAAAGCCCACAGACTGGTTGATAGAAACCAGTACATTTTTGGCATTGCTTATAAGATGACATTAAAATAGCTGCCATTATTGACTAATAACATTGCAGAACAGAAGCCAATGTTTCTTATCTTTCTCTTTTTTTAATGATTAACCAATAAGCCTTGCTGGTAGCTAACAATTACCGTTGCATCTCTACATCTATGAGTGAATGACCACAGGACTAAGAGTGGCAGCCTATAACAGAAGCTTGTAGTGTTTTGGGGTAAAATAACAGTGCCTTGTGTTATCAATTCTTCCTTCATGCAGCATGTGGCTGGATTAAGTCCTACATGGGCCGTTGAGTGAGTAATCTCAAAGGTCTTATGACCTGTAATGACTCAGGTAATGTGCGTTTTGTCCCCTTGCTCAGTGGATGTTTTCATACTGTCCGTTATAACTTAAAACCCATTTTTCCCTCTTCAAATCCAATAAAACATCCATAACACGAATGTAGAGAACAAATACTGAGGTTGGATTTGTGCAAAAACAACACCTCCTCTTCACAGAACCCATATCCATCAACAAAAGCAATCACAACACCATAATAGAAGATCTGGCCATGCCTATATGGAAGAAAAGAAAGAAAGTAAATGAAAGAAAGTGAATGAAAACACAGAAGGTTTGAGTAAAATTATCATAGTGATGTGTTCCTATTATGTCATTGTATCACACCCTTATCTAATAAATCTCCAGATGATGGGAGAAGAGAGCTGGACCTGACAATAACCAATATAAAGAGAGTTGAAAAAAGTGAAAGGAAGGAGGAGGAGGGGTCTAGAGTAGTAATAAAATTTAGGAGGCGACATGAGGTAATACAATCCAATATTAAAGACCTCATTAATCACTCTTCATTACACTTAAAAAAAAAAGAAAAAAAAAAAAAAAAGATAGGGCCAGAGGACAAGTAATTAACCGCAACTTAAACGTCATACAGCACGGTTCAAACCGTTGATAGAAGATCTCATAACAGAGCAACATATAACATGTCAGACTTAAGAACACCCATAGTGCTAACTCACTGTGACATTGCCAACTAGTTCTTCAGGCTTTGTGCAACAACAGCTTGTGGAAAAATATGCCAAAAGCTAGCACTGCCTGAAACATTCTGGAGCTTCTTTAATCTTTGTAATTGGCTCTGTCGCCAGAATGGACCAGAATGTCTGTTGAGCAGCTCGTTGGGATCTGCATCATGGGGTTGTTGTTTGTTTTAAAGTCATATGGTCAAGACGCATTTCAAAGAATGAAATTTGTTCATTTGGCAGAGAATTTTAAAATGTGTTGCTCCTGCAGTCCTTAAACTTATTAGTTGAAATCTGAATAAAAGTAGAGAATTCAGCAATTGTGTTTGGTTTCATTCAAGTTTTGTGAAAACTAATTGCAATGAGCAGCTGCTGATGCTGGAGCCTCTTGGTAGGACAATACAGACTAAAACCTGCTCCAAAATTCTTGTGTGTGCATGTATCGCTCCTTCTTTTTTCCATCGGCTACTCTATGTGCCTTTTCATATGATAGACATAAAACTAAGCATTATTACCGTTTATGACAAGAAGTTGGATAATGGGCACAAACACTTCACCAGATTTATAACAAAATATCTGACCAATGTACTCAAAATTTGTTTTCCTACCTAGCCAAGGCCATAAGGTTTTGGTACAATTATTATGTTTTACATTGTTGGTCGATTCTGTGGAGCAGTAGTGGTGAGAAGCATTATGTAAATTAAAAGATTAACGCAATATAAAAACCTGTTTTGT